>SCDY01000030.1:0-132659 GCA_004143825.1 Drosophila micromelanica | reverse complement strand
ATGGGGTCGGAGATGCTTCCTTCTGCCTGTTACATACATTTGCACAAAACCATTATACCCTTTTTTACCCATTTTCAATGGGTTCAGGGTATAATAACAACAAGCGAAAACAGAGGCAGGGAAAACAGAGCGTATTAAACATTAAATCTTTGTGGATGGCAAAATGACATGCAAGACAAACAAATATATTTATTTATGACCAAACTCGGAGTACAAATAATAAATACGTTTGCAAAATAAATAAAACATTCAGTTTTTAATGCTAACAAAACTCTTTTTTATTTTATATACACATCTAAGGTAAACAATGAAAAATCTTGACATGTACTATTTTCGAATTCTTGCCTAATTTTAAAATTCAAATTCAATAATTTAATATATAATTTATTCGAAAATTTTAGATTTTCAATTTAATGATTATATAACGCTCGTCATATGTCCATTCCATATTTTATAAATATAACAATACTTCTGTTAAATGGAGGCGTTTTACAGGGTCTTAGTTAGTCGTATAAGTTTGCAACTCGAGCATTTTGTTTGCTTACTATAGAATTTGGGGAATTTTCAGTTTGCAGTGAGAAATCACGCAGTTGCGCTGCTTATCAGTTGGATGATGCAGCCCTGTAGGGCTAATAAAAGAAGCATTTACACATTAAACAGCTTTTTGCACTGATTGTTGTTGCGGCTATTTTATTTTTTTATTGGCGCCCTTTAATCAATGGCGTGTGCTCAGAGCGTGAACAAAGTACAATGGACCAAGACTGATTGCTTTAAACAATAACAAGTCGAAAATATAAGTGCAACAAATCAATGAACACAACAAGCAGGCGACAACCAGCAAGATAAACAGAGATGGGGAGAGAGATAGAGAGGGACAGAGAGGAGCACGTGGTGACAGTGCGATGAAAGTCACATGAGCAACCATAACAACAACAACAACATCTATTATAACTCTCGGCAGGGAGGCGTCTGGGTGGCATCTCAAGCATAATTGTGGCTGCGGATGCGACTAATTGTAAACGCAAATTGGCAACCAATAAAAGTCAGGTGTAAATGGCACACGCTTTAGATATGGCCTGTGGGTGGGGTTTGGTTGGTTGGTTTAGCGTTGATCGATTGAATTAGCAGGCGTTTCCCAAATCGGAGAGCGCGGGCAGATCCACAACAACAATAATGGCGCGTGGCCACTTGCGAAATTTGCAACAGATAACGGGGCGTTCAAGAAAATGCGTAGAATTCCAGTTGAAGTGTCGCTAAGCCTCACAATTGTTTACAATTAACCTTCAAAAATTAGTGTGAGAAAATTAACCTTAGTGAGGAATTACGGCACAAAGCAAAACAACAATAAACCGAGCAATAGCAACAACAACCATAGCACGTTCTACGAGAACACAAGTAATAAAAACGATAACACGCTAAATTTGTTATTGCATAATGAATGTGACGTAGTCCCTCCCGCTCTGACCCGCATAATGCAAATGCAAATTGCAATTGCGCGGGAAAGGGTAACAAAACAGCTGGGCGCACAGCTGCTGTGACGGCACCCACGACAGTCGCTGGTGAAATGCATAAAGGCAAAATGCGACTAATTGAAACTAGTTGTCGGCTTGTGGTCATAACGTAACGTCGACGTCCATTTGAAGTTCGTATCAATTAAGTAAAAGCTGCAATTCAATCAATTGTTCACTAGCTGTGCCCAATGCTGTAGTACGCCAGTGTGGTCGCTTTTACACGCGCGTTCCAATTCCAAATGACACGCATAACCTCACACAACTACAAGCGCATTCACTGAGTCACCATGTAAGCGAGAGTCGCTCACAATTTGCTCTCCGCTCTCTCTCTCTCTATGACTCTCTCACGCTGTCGCTATATGACAACAAGCCGGTATTTCGTTTTCATGTTATTACCGCAACGAATGAAAAGTTTAAAAAGCAAACTAAAATGAAATACATATGTATGCTAAAAACCGACAAACACACGTTATACAAGAACCAGTTACTTAGATTCAAATAAGCAAGCAAAAACAAAGAGCAAAAAGAACCAACCTGTTTTTCCTTCTCTGCTGCGGCAGCCGCACAGTCGGCAAAATCGATTAAAAACCAATAGGCTCTTTCCACGCACTGAGGCACAGGAAGACACCGTGTGTTTTCCTCTGCGAAACTAGCACAGCTGTGAATTTTAATATTAAAAATTCCACAGTTCAATTGCGAAGGCAACAGCTAACATGAAATAGCAAATACACCGCAAGCGTAAGGTTCAGCGTGACGAAACGGTTTTTTTTGTTGCTTGTTTATACTGACTGAAGCAGGGGGTGAGTTGGCAGGGCGGCGTATCTGTGCGGTGTTGTTGCGCTGGCAATCCTCGGTTGTCGTTTATCTATTTCATGAACTGCAATAATCCAGGGCACTCACAGGCCCTGCTTTTAATTAATTTACTTTTTTGCACTTTGTTACTTAGCGAACAAACGAAAATTGAACGCAAATTTCACGAAATGTCGATTCACAGCGGCACGAAATAAATATACAATAAAATTTGTATTGCGCGTTTCGTTTTCATTTCGTTGCGTGTGTTCTCTTGTTTACCATTTGTACCAACAGCTTTCCAGAGAGTGAGAACTATTTGCGGCAGCTTACAGCACTGTAGCCAGTGGTGTACACTGGCTGCGGTTGGCGCGCAATTCAAATTTAAAAATCGTTTGGCAAGCTTAAGGTAATGGAAAACAAAAACAATTTTTTGTGTGATTTCAACTTAAAGAATGAGATATATATATTAATCAATATAGGTAAAGATAGCAGGTGTGTTAATGAAAGTCCTTTTCTTCTTTAAAATATTTGTTATAATTTATAAACAGATTTTGTTTTTCTCGATTGAATAGAATGCGTACATACTTTGTACATTTAAATATATTTTTAAATTTATAACAAATTTACTTCCTGCTCAACTAAGGTCACTGCAAAATTACATTTGTCATTAGACAGTCGCTTTTGAAGCTGACACCAATGCGTCAGCAGCGAATCTCTTGGCCTGCCGCAAATGACCAAAATCCAATCAGTCAACGGATGATGACGTTGACAAAAACCAATCAACTAAGTGTCCAGTGCCAAGAATTAGCATAAGAAAGCGTCGGCCCAGCGGCAGACATGAAAACCATTTAGTTCCCAATGAAATTTTACACCCAAACTGCGCTCGTTAAACGGCCACGTCAGCGGCGCATTTGCCATTTTAGTTGCCTCTGCTTACAGATATCCCTGTTTACCTTCGCCCTCGCCCTTGCCCTCGTCCAGTGGCGCCCTCCGCCACCCGCTACTTGTCTGGCAAGTTTGACTTAAGTGCAGTTTTACCGAGGCGCCTGTCTGGATAGCCGTTACGTATACGCTTTTTGCATCCACCCGCCGTTGTTTGTCCGCTGTAAACGCCGTCGAACGTGTTAACTGCAGGTGTTTGGCATTTGAGTTACGTGCGAACGCAACAAATTGGTGGCCCCGCGTTCAGTTTACATTGGCAGCCACCCAATGCAACCACTGCACCACCCACTGTAATTAAGCACTAGCGGCTGATGCCCCATTCAACAGCTTATCCCCCACGTGCATACACATCCCATTCCTTGGCATCATCCGCGCATCACATAATCGCCAAGTAATCGGACGGATTACAGCAATGGAGAGCGGACAGTGGACGATGGACAATCGGCTGCTGGCTACTAAAAAAGCTCACAGCTTAATCATTCGTCTCGAACGGCACTTCAATTGGTTTGCTATTTAATTAAATCCATTTAAAAGGGGTTTTCTCTTTATACACTATATATGTTGTGTATTTATGAATATAATTTACATAAATTAAAGCATAAAGTATATTATATTTTATATCATTTTTTCCGTATTGAATTGTATACATATAAACATGTCGGTTATTAGCTATTGTTTTATTATTTTATTAATAACTTTTGGATATCTTTCCGCGCAAATTAAAACATTTATTAGTTAAGAGGTGTATTTGATTGTTTTTCCAGAAGATACTTTAGCATAAGTTATTTAAAGAGAGTGAAAAGGGAAAGAGATTCAAGAGATTTCAAATATAACAACAATCCCGAGTTCTATAAGAACACTTTTCATTTTACGTAACATAATGACATATTCACGTTCAAGAATCAATTATCTCAGCTCCCTCTAGGCGGCTGTCATCATCTGGACACTGATGGAGGCAGGGATTATGCGCCTGTTACCAACTGTTCGTTGGTCGCGTGGCCATAAAACAATTAAAAGGCCGCACGGCCCCGTCTGGTAACGGGCCATGGCCATGGGTGAAATGGCAAACAAATGGGCAAAGCAGACATGGTCCAGTCTCCATGTGGCCGTGCTCTGGCCACTTGCCACGTCAATGGAACGTGCCTCTGCAACTGGGCGCATAATGCACTCGCCACCTGGCTGGAGCCCTTTTGGGGCCTGCGACTAAATGCAGTACGCACCTAAAGAGCGGCTAAGCCATGTGACTCATCTGGCAGCTCATTTGGCAGCCGCACACGTTTCGGGCCAACTCTTGAGCCGGCTCAAGTCGCAACTGCACTTGAAATTGAAGTCGCAGCTAGTTAAGAAATAACACGGCAAATGTCATCAGCATAAGTAAATTGGCAGGAGAGCGGTAGCTCGACGGGGGGGAGAGGAGCGGGAGTTGGCCAACACCTGAGGTGTACTTATGGCGTGGCATTAGCATTCCTTACAGCCAGTCAGAAGATAACAAAAACACGCACAACAATTGCAGTCGAGACTGAAACAGAGCACACACACACCACACACACACACACACACACACACACACACACACACACACACACACACACCTGCACACACAAATGGCAGCTTGTTTTGCGTCGGAAGGCTTCAGCGATTTTATGGCAGCACTTGGAGCCGCTGTCGATGGCGGCGCTGGAAATAAACACATTTTCAAGCTCAATGCCAGTACAAATACAACAACAGCATCAACAACCAAAAGTGCAGTCGAGAGTGCCCGACTGGGTGATACTCTAACCTACAATTTGAAGAGCTTCAGAAGTTATTTAAGTATCTTTAAATATGAAAACATATCAAAAAATAAACACGTTGTACGATCTTTCGAGGAGGTAAATATTGTGTGAGTCTCTAAATTGAAAACTGAGAAAAATAAATTGATTTTCTTGATAAAGAAAACAAGAGCTCAATGAAAATCATATCGTGAGCTTGAAAGGTAAATGAATATCGATATTTATCGATTTCAGTTAAACATACATTAACTTAATTGGCTTCCTTAATACTATTAGATATGTTCAAAAAACAATTTCTGATAAAGATAATTAATTGTTCGATATTTAATTTAATAAAGTATTCTTTATTTTACTCATGCGCTCAATTACACACATGCAATACGCCCTTTTCCATGCATTCTCGCTGGTTGCAGGGTATAACAACAAAGGCAGCGACGAGAACAAAGCCAAACAGAAATAGAAACAGAAATAGAAATGGCAAAGAACTGGCCTCGCCTGTTATTGGGATTGGAACTGGGTCTCTGCTGCCGCCTCTGCCTGCCAACACACACATAATGAAGTTTCGCAATCTCGTTGACTGTGCGTCTGTCCGTGATGGCTAACCAAAAGGTGGGAGCTGCGGGGTGGGGGATGTTATGGGGAGGCTGGAGGTAGTTGCATCAGCGGAGGCGACTATTGCTGCCGGCTCAAGTGTGATTACATGGCCATGTTCGTTGGCATCGAGTGTTTGTGGCATAATATTATTGTTTCTGTGCTCGCGTGTGAAATCAAACTCAATGCAATGCCAAAAGGATTAAAAAGATACAGCGACTACCATGACGTTGCGCATACGCTACGTATACATTGACACCCCTACCCCGCCCCCTCGCTTGCTCCGGGTCAGAGCGGCAGCCCGCATCGACAGCTTGTGTAAGTGTAAACAGATACATAAACTGACAAAAGTTTCCTCTTGCATCGACTCGCAGGACTCGACAAATGCGCTGCACTCTATTTAATCAACAAAGTAAGAAATCTAAGCTACGATTTTTTAATAAAGCAAATATGCTAAAAAAAATTATTTCTAATTTTTATTTTATTTTAAAATATTGAGTTAATTTATTTCGTCGTAGATTAAGGTTCTTATATTTATTAATAACCAATAATATTTATGCTTACATTTATTAATAATAATAAAATTTAATAAAATAATATAAAATATTTTTTTTAATTTATAGATTTTAAGAAAGATGTATTTTATTCATCTGAACTTACAGGTGTTTTATTTGCATCGAGAAACGGTGCAACACCCACTGCATAGTAATAATGTTATCTGCCCAAGAGCTGGCCACTTTGGCTCCATAAGCTATGTTTTGTAGGGGCCACGCGTTGTTGCAACAAACCGTTGCACGTTGTCGAGACGTTACCTCAGTTTCCCAAAGGGCAGGCAATCCACACAGATCAGTCGAGGATATCTAAGGAGCGTGGAGCAGGGACGCGCGGAGCTGCTGGCAGATGTTGCAACAGGGGGCAAACAATAACAACAACAACTGGAACTTGAAGTACCGTACAGTTATTTGACTTTTAACTTTTATTGCTTTATGTAGTTTAGATAAACGTTTGTGGCATGCCATAAATACGGTGCAGCATGTTCAAGAATTCTCAGAAGCGAAAACAATGCCAAAAGAGATGCCGAGATGTTGTCGAAAGTTGGGCTTAAGCAAAAAAAAGAAAAACTTATGAAGCTCGCCTGGTGATGTCCTTCGATGATAGACAATCAGTAAAGAGGAGACAGCCTTAGACGGAAGGGAAAATTTGTGGATGCCTGCTGATTTATGTTGCAAGTGTAACAAGCTTTTGCCACTTGCCACTTGACTTTGCGGCAAAGTTTCTTGTGTCTGTCTATGCGTCTCAGCTTTCACTATAATTTTGGCTTTAATTTCGCGCACTTTCACGCTCCATAAAAAGTCAAAAGTTATTTTTTGGCCAAAACTTTAAGCAGCGAAAGTTTTAATTAATTTTCACACACACCAAAGCTTAACTTATGCATCTAACTACATGAGCAGGTGTAAGATATTTCTGAAAAGGGGAAGGGGAGGGGCTGTGTTAATGTGTCTGTGGCAGCCATCATTATCGACAGCCTCATCACCACGCATTGGCTGCATAAAGCGTCAGCAAGCGGCAAACAAACCGCTGCTTCAGCCGCAAAGTATGCAACACGTTTGCCAAAATAGTTCTTATGCCGGATGGGAAGACGAATGGTAACGCAAGGGGCGAGAAACAAATGAATAAACAAGCAAGTGAAGAGTTGCGGTAGGGCAAAATACCCCTTCCCTCTCCTGCCTATAACACTTTTGATGCGGGCTTCAGTTACATGCGTTTAAATGTAGCCACTTATTATTTTTAACCCTTAGCAAACAAGTTTGAAACTTTAAGTCTTAAATCATAAAAAAATAAAACTAGAAACTGCCAAAGAAAATATGTATATAAGATAAGCTGCTATTAAATTGATACATATGTGTATACATTCTATATTATATTTTTATAATTTTTTTTTTTCTAATGAAAATAAATACATAAAAAAACTCTAAAAATTTGAGTGTAAGTCTTAACGCAGCCTTTATTGCGTTTGATGTCAGTATTCAACACATTTATTTAGATATACATGTATATTTAGATATATATGTTTATGAATGTTTTCTTAAGAATTAATTATTATTCATATAATAAAAATATGTGCCAAGTGTATAATTTTTTTTTCGGTATCTTTAGTTAATTATTCTTGTATTCCAATTCATTTAAAAATGGAATTTACTGTAACTTGCGTATGCTTTCAAGAGCAACATTCACGTAAGCGCACACACACACAGCCACACTCAACCTTTCACACACACATTGGCACACTCGCAGACAGCGACTCAAACACCTGCAAAATTGAATGAAAAATTTCCTTTGTGTGTTGTGCGCTCAAAACTTATTTCCACTGCTACGAGTACTAGTACATATATATATATATATATATATATATACGATGCTATATATATATAGAAATATCTGAATTCGAAAATAGTTGGCATAACAATTTTTCCACCAAAAGATTTTTGCTATACAAAGGATTTTAAATGCCAAAAGTTGTTAGTTGTTGGTCAGCAATGTGCGCCAAAAAAACATACAAATAAAATAAATAAGGAAATGCAGATAATGTCAATCTTAAGGTTAAAGCTGTCCAAGAAAAACGTATTTAAAAATATAAGCAAAAAACTGAGGCTAAATTTAAATTAATCAAAACTTTGCTCATCAGCCTTCAGCCCTGGCATGAGTTCGTCACATTACTGCACTGACAGAAAAGATTACTAAAATAAATAAATGAGTAAGAAATGTTGGTAATTTTTGGCCAAAATAAAAAGCTTTTATTCTTAGAACTAAATTCATATCAAGATTATTTAAATACCCAAATACAAGACTTTTATAAAGTACTGGGGAAAATCAGCTTTACCAAAAATTGGGAACTGCTTGTTTTATTGATTTTAGCATTTTTTCCTCTTTTTTTGACTTACTTTGGAATCAAAGATGGCTGAATATGCTCCAGTTATCTACAAAAATAAACTGATAATTTTAAAATGTTGTTTTTCTCTGAGTGTCGTTGTTTTTGTTATCTAACATATATCGTTGTTGTGTGGCTGGCAGTTGGTTTTTACTTCGTCATAAAGCGTCAAAAGTCAGCGACAGGCAACGCCGCTTCGAACAATTTCAAAGTTGAATTGAGTTTCGTCTGAAACGCGAACTGCAGTTGAGTTGAGGATTTGCGGAATTCAGGAGCTGGCTGGCGTAGTATACACTCATTTGTCTGGCTGTTTGTTTATCATGTACAGGGTATTCCCATTGGGGCTGGAGCCGCAGCTCGCATCCCACTGGCAATATGCGCCAACCGTTTGACGATAGTGAAAGATTTGCCGAACCAGAAACAAACTCTACACAATGAATCACACAATAGAGCGTGCTTATTATATATATGTGCATTTTATATAGTATAAGTAATTGTTTTTTTTGTTTTTGTTTATGTTATTCTCAATGTGCTCGAAGAACGCGCTCAGCGAGCAATTGAGTCAGCGCCCTCAGTTTCTGAACAGCTCTCGAGCGTTTCGAGTGCGTCTTTAAAATCTCCAGAATGAACACGACATCAATTGCGGCCTGGCTGGAGGAGCGACAGTTCTGTATTAGCCTATTGTATCTAATACCATGTGCATCTATAGCCGTGCTATTTCTTATCTTTTACACCTATTACTGTTATCTATGTGTGCGCGAATGTCGTCGCAGGGCGCACCTGTCAGAGACCGAAACGTCCCAAAACCCGGAGAGTTTGCGACGGCCTCGATTATGCGCCGTAGAGAACATCCGGAAATTGCATCAAAACAGACAATCAGAGTTCTATTAGGCGCTAAATTGTTGAATTAAAATGCAAAAAAACGAGTACAAATAATTTAGTATATTATCAGTTAAAACAAAAATAAATACTTATGTATAAAATATAGAAATTCAAACCCGAAATGAGCAAGTGCTCAAAATTAATCGTTAAATCGTGTTTGCTTATGAAATTGCCGTTTAAGCGTTGCATAGACTTGCATCGCATTTGTTATCAGAACCATGAGCATCATGAGCAGGAAGTTATCGGAGCATTTGTTTCAATAATTAATAATATTTAGTATATGTTTAATACAAAAACGTTATACGTATGTTTAATATTTAGTATATATTTTTCCAAATATCATATTAATTTACCTGCAAAAAGTAATTCAATTTGAATATTATTATTTTAACGAATAATTAAATTTTTTGTTATAATAATTTGTATGTATATATTTTTAAAGTGATAAAAATTGCATTGAGTGTGTTAATTAATAAAATGACATACACACTTTTATTGAGCCGTCTTGGATATAAACTTGCCGTTTAGCATAGCATGTACAACTGAAGTTAGGCAGAAATACTGGCGAACTTCAGCATTGTTTTGATGAATTCAAATTACCAGCAGTGTCGAAACCACAAATATGGACCTTATTATAATTTATTTATAGACTTGAAACTGTAAAGCGACTTATAACGATTATGCGACCTGCATTGATCCAGTTAGAATCAGTTTCTTTTCACTTGCTGGAGAAGGTGCACAGCTCTTTTCGACTGGCTAAAATGGATATCAAACTAGAGTTGGAAAATCTGTGGAGCTACCTATGGAAGCCCGATGATTATTTGCACATACCATTGACATATATTGTTATACCTCTGGGTGTTATCTCTCTTTTGTTATTCGTCTGTTGCTGCCGCAACGAGCCCGAAACGCGCTATGTACCCGATTTCTTGCCAACCATGGCAACTAACAATACGGATATTAACAGGACAGGAGCAAACGGATCTACCGATACCTACGATGAGGAACCGAATGGAGCGGCCATTGTGCTGGATGAAAACACTGTAAATCGAATAAATACGATGTACAAAGGGCGTAACTACCGAATGCCCGAGTAAATAAATTTGTCAAGATATACGAGTTCCTTGAACGCTGCTTAAAGCGTGAACGTGCCTTGGGTTTTATTTTGAGCGCGGGGTCATAAATTTTCAGAGGACACGCCGTGCAGCTTGTGGTGCTGACGCTTCTTTTCATGAACCGCAAATTTAGCATCGCATGGCGGTTTTTGATGGCCATCAGGTGCAGGACGAAATGCGCTAATAAACGGCATTCGACATTTTAACTTAGTTGACATTTTAGTAGACGCGCGAGAACCAAAACAGCAAAAACTTTCCAGAAAGTCAAGGATGAAGATGCGTCAACTGAAAAATAAATAAATTAATGGTATTAAAGCGGCAGCTTTAAAATCACATAAATATTTACTAATTTAGGCGAGGTTAATATTCGAATAATAGAATAGTATAAAGTTTATGGATTCTGTAAGTTACTGATCTCTTAAAAAAATTATAATGAGAAAAGCTTTAAAAGCATATTCCGCATTTAAGAAAGCTTTCAAAGCACCTGAAAGCTTAATGCATTTTCAATGCATTTATTATTTTATTTATTATTATTTAAATTCATATAAGTAGTGGCAACATATTAATTTAAATAATGTGAATAATACAAAATTTAATTCAAACACGACAAAGGCGTTTGAAATGATTTTTTATCATTTATTCAAGAATTCGCCGCTTGGTAAATGAAAATTTGTATGCAAATTGTAGTTAAATTGAACTGGCAGACTTTATGCTCTACCTAACTTATACAAGCTACTCTGAAATGGTCACCTTACTGGCCAAATTGAAACGCTAAAATAATTTACGGCTCAACTAGCCCCATCCACAGCCAAAGTTGGCCAGCCAAGCGACGTTCGCTTCAAGACTGATGTAGAATGCTCCCAGTTGGAAAATTAGTTTAAAAATACGTTGGCAACGAGGCAAGAGAGGACAGAGGTAACCGGGTAGTTGTGCCACAGCCACCCGCTGCGTTTTGGGTGGCATAAAAATTCACTTTGCCGGCCATTTGCCACGTTCGTCGAGGGGGCTGTTCAATAAAAGAAATTTGTGGAACTGGCGGCCAGAACTTAAGAGCGACGACGATGCTCAATAAAATTTGGTGTTTTACAATTTTATTATGTGATGCCTGTCGCATGTCTCGGCTGCATCAAATATTTAATAAAACATTTGGCCAATTGCCAGAGAAACCGTTGCACGTTGTCTTGTTTTAGCCGCATTGTTCGACGTGGCTTTTAAGTAATTGCGTTTTAGTGGACACAAGTTTTATACTTGACCAAGCCTTTAAATCATTTTACCCCTTTCCCCATTCGCTTAAACATTTCGGTCTGTTCGCTGTTCGCCGTTGTTTATCTTGCGACCATAAATTAACGCATTACCCGTTGTGTCTCATCTCATTGTTGTTGTTGTTGTTGTTGTCATATTCCCTGTGCCAAAGCAGGCATCGAACTGTTTGCATTTCAACCGTTGCTTTTGGCCATGCAGCTGCTGCCGTCAAAATCGTTGCCATTTGTGGGGCTTACACATTGTGGCCGAGGTTAACCGCAATCGAAGTCGACCAAATGCACAAAAACTCCATCCAATTCTCTGATCATTAATTGTCCCAAAGAAGTGTGCGTGTGTGGTCAAAAGTTTGCGCCTTTCACATTTTGTTTGATTTAGAACATTCGAGTGAACACTTGAAACTTTGGCCATTGCCAAGTCTGCTGCTTGTTTTGGCCGCCTAAAGAAGCTCTTTGGGCTCTTTGTCTGCTAATGAGCCAATTTAGTTGCATCGAACGAAATTGCATTGTGCCCTCGCGTCTACGCACTTCATAAACTTGGCCTGGACCTGGACCTGGCAAACGCTTTGAAATGTTAAGCAGTTGCATCTAGGTGTCAAGCAGCTGCCAGGAGCCAGGAGGATAATTGACAGCAACAAGGACACTGTTGCGAACACATTGCATACATTGCAATCTCAGAGGATGTTACTGAAGATGGCAGTGTTTTGTTCACTGTTATAGTCCATATCCATATTCCATCCGAATAAAGCCTAAAATATATTTTTTTTTTTTTAGTTGAAAATGTATACGTATTCAAATGATATATATAATCAAAATGTTAACAAATTTTGATATGTAAATGTATATAATTATCTGAAATATAATACATGTTTCTTTTCCAGAAAATTTTAAACAAAATTTTTTTGGTTTTCGAGGAGCATTTACCGAGTTCGTGCTTTGCCGTTTTTTTTTTGTTGTGTATATAAAATAAAGTATGGTTTTCTTTTTAGGCGAACATTTAAAAAGATTTGCTTTATTTCATGGATTCAAGACAGTTTTTGATATTAATAATATTATATGTTTGGTTTCAATTGTTTTTATTATTTTGTTATATTTACTTTTAAATCTTGTTTAGAATTTATTTTAATTATTGTTTATTACATTTATGTTCCACTTTTCTTGGGTCTTAACGACAGCAGATACTTGCGACAAGCGTCCAGGGAATGTCGTTTCAGATAGCATTCCTGACTGAAGTACTTGCCACATTGGCCGCACTGAAATTGCCAGCGATGGTGACCCATGGTGCGCTGATGTGAACGCAAATTGGAGCTGCCCAGGCAAATGGAAAACTATATTACTTCAAAAATGTACTTACAAATATTATAAAAATTGAACTCACCGATCTGCGAAGGACTTTTGGCAGTTCTTCTCCGGGCAGACGAAGGGCTTCTCACCGGTGTGGGTGCGCTTGTGTGCCACCAGCATCCAGGAATGATCGAAGTTCTTGTTGCAGTCGCCGCACTGGAATTGCTCGCCCGGCTGTTTGAGGCGACGTCGATCGGTTGACTTTTTGGCCAGCTCGGGTTTATTTTGCTCGGTTTGAGTGGCTCTCAGCGATCTGTCCAGGACATTCAATTGCAGCTCTGCGCGCCTTAGAATCTCCGTTTTCCTGCGTCGTCCCTTGGTCTTGGTCAGCATTTTGATCCGGCCTAATTTAGTGCCGCCACTCTTCATAGGCTTCTGGTCCTCGAATATGCTGAGCTGCTCGCCTGGCAGCTCCACTTCCCATATCGTGTGACTGAATCCGCTGCTCGGATTCAGCTCAACATCCATCAATTGGATTTCGGACGCCTCCTCCATCCGGCGACGCTCCACAATTGGCACATCGTCCCCGGCTCGCCAATCGGAGCTCGGTTCACCAAGGCCATAGTGAAACTTTTTGTAGCTTCCCTTGTGCTCCCCACTTGCAGTTTTGGACGTGTTGCCAGAACCTCTGCTGCTGGCTTGGATTGCTGGAGGTCGTGGCATGGCTGCCATATTGGGTACCACGCGACATATGGCTGGAAAAGATTTGATAAAGATCGAGTTTTAGAATGTTCGTTAAATTACCTTCGTATTGCTCATAGAAACGAGCGTGCTTATTATTATAACGATCGGAGAACAAACTGCGAAATAAGCTGGGCATGTTTCTTCTTTAGGATTTTTTGAATATCACTTGACAATTAGTTGTCTAATTCTAATATTTTATGACAACTGCTGTGGCCTTGACAAGTTTCAATTGAAACAACTATTGGAACTGCCAACTTTCTTTTAACTTTGGTGTAAATGTCATTTATTTTATATTTATAAAACTAAATTATACATTTTTTTTAAATTTATTTTTGAATACCTGAAAAATTGGGTGCTATCATTGTTTTTATTATTTTAGAAAAGAGTCGTGAATAAAATCATTTATTATCTATCTATTAAATTTATTAAAAAGGTGAAAAAGAGTTTTTCATTTAAATTGTGAAATATTCTAATGCTGCAAAATATTAATAGTTGAAGTGTTGTGTATCTGCTAAAAAAATAGGTAGTATCTGGAAGATTTAAAGAAGCAAACCCTACTGGCTGGGTAGAGATGAAAAAAATCTAAGTAAACAAGCAAGAATAGAAAATATTCAAGTTAAGCTCTGTAGAAATTTACCTTATTTGCTTCTTCCCTTTTTAGCTTAAAGCCGCTGGCAGTCGTTTGCTTCAATTGGTCTTCATGAGGCCACTTAAGACGAAACACTTAAACAATTTTCTTGTTAAAATTTTTGCACACGATTGCCACAGGACACGGGCATGGGCAGCTGCTCTGGATAAAGAAGGAGGCGATCAGGGCGCTCATGAATGTGGTATACAATAAAATTAGTTTGCTAAGCGTTTGTTTGGGTGTGTCTGTGTGTGTGTGTGTGTGTGTGTGTGTGTGTATCGGTGTGTGTGAGACATGCAAAGACGTTTGCAATCTGCCTGTAATCCAGTGAAACAAGAGTTTGGGGCGGCTGAGGTTGAGCTGCCACTCCTCAACACTTTAAGCATCGAAATTGAATTGTATTTGGCCGGACTACTTGGAGCTGCCTTTAGTCAGCACTTAAGACCGTGCAATAGCATTGTGAGAATTTTCAATTGTTTGGCAGTTTACGTTTTATTTATTTGCGTTTTTATTTGTGGGTTTTAAGTGTGTTTTGTAATAAAAGCCGGAAGAAACACACGCTCAGCTCGCTTGTTCAACAGCTTTATTTCATTTATGTTGGCACTTTATTACCCATGTTTGTTGTTGTTGTTGTCTGCTGCTGTTAAATGTCTGCAAAGGCCGCAAAAAATATTGGCCAGCAAATTACTTCGGTAATATAAAATGCAACAGCTTTAAATATCGCCTGCAGCATATATAGTCAAAGATAACGCAAGCAATTTGCCAGTAAAACATTAATTCATTTTGACAATTGCAAATTTACTCAGCTGCCCCGAAAACTGCTCCTCCAACTTCGTAAATGCTTTGTATCTATGAGTTGCACATTTGCCATACTGAGTGTGTGTGTGTGTGTGTATTTCATAAATTTTTATTTGCTCTGTGCGTCTAACGACAAAATCGCATAAATGTTTTCGACTGTCAACAAAGGCCTGACATGAAAGCGACTGCCATCCCAATGAAAAGATGCTCTCTCTGTGTCTGTATATATCAGATGGACTATTATAAATCTATTTGAAGTACATTGAAATTACGTTTGTTTTTGCCTGCTGCAGCGCAATCTTGGCACAAAACAGCGCACTTTATGGCAGTTGCAAAAAATTATTGCATACTCTTGGGCTGGCTATAAAGAACTGTCTTTTGGCCCTCGCGTAGCTGGTAATGAAAGCATCGCAAATGACATCCGCATGGCAAAATGTATTTTGCATTTTAATGTACTGCCAGTGGCCACTAATTTGATGCGGAGCAAAACTGGAGGCAAATGGCGTAACAAACGATGACAAATGAGTTGTGGGTCAACAGCCAACTCCGACATTTTTATGTGGGGTATTAAACATTTTTCATCTCGTTTGTAACCTAGTGACTACTTATAGTAAAAAGTTTATTTTATATGGTAAAGATATAATGAAATAAGGGAGATAAATCATTTAAAGGCTTTTTATTTATTTTTATATAAGGAAAAAGGGAATGCAAATTAGGTATTTATATTATTGATCAGCTGAGTTGATCTGTTTGTATCGAAGTAATTTGATAGTGATCGAGAAGTATTTTAAAGTTATAAAAGAATCTTTTCAGTTTTTGTAGTGGAAGAGTTTTAACTAAAAAACAAAAATTGGGGTGTAAAAATTCCAGGGCATTTTCTAATCGAACCCTCCGGTCTAGCACTTACTTATGTATATACTTTTTCTCCGCTGACAAACCAGTCCCAGGCACGCATTTCACGTACGTGCAGTACGCAAGGCTTATTAACATGTCGTTGGCAAGGCTTTAAGCCAGTTGACGCTTTAAGCTGTCATTGCGGTAAAAATCGAAACGTAATCCAAGTCAAGTCAAAGAACAGCTTGCAACGCAACAAATGCGTCTCGTCGCTCCCAGAAGGCCTTTGGCCAAGATTGCATTCAAATTTTGTCATCAACATATAAATGAAGTATGAATCGTCGTGGCAGATGTTGCTGCCGATTGGAAAAACGAGCCACGTTTCGGCCAATAAGCCATTGGGGGCATTAAATCTTTATTTAAAGGAAAACTCGTCAACTGGTCTGTTTACCTGTTTCAGATTTTCCATTTCAAATGTAATTACTTTAGCTGAGCCCAAAGATTTGATTCTGCTCGACATCAAATAATTCCACATTTGATAAATTACTTAAAAATTGTGTATTTGCCTAGCACTGATTTAATATTCAACAAATCCCAAAGAATATAAAAACTTATAATTTAATCAAATGTGAATGTGTGTCTATGTGTGTTTATGTGTGTTTGTGTGTTTGGGTGTTTGGGGAACTGGACGATAACGACCCGGTTTGCCTGCAGGCGTTGGCAAATTAAATTTGCATGCCGCAATTCTATGCAACAAAAAGTGTCAAAGCCCGAACTCGTGTCGAGTTATTTACTAAAGAAAAACACAATTGTTTGTAGCATTTGTGGCCTGACCACAAAATTTGACCATGCCCTGACCGACACCCAATCCAACGACGCCCCCTCAAGGTAGCAGCAGCAAAAACAAACTGCGACATAGGCAAACAGAACTTATTTTTGTTATACGAGTAGATTTGAAAATTTGTTAATTTGCGCAAAAGTTTGCATTGCATTTGCGCTGGCGACGTGCGTGGCATAAACCATGCAACCAGTAAGACCTCACGACTGCAGATGCTCGCGTGTCGTGCCCAGTCACGTGACACTGTTCGTGCTGAAGAATTGGAAGTTGAGCTTTTTTTAACGTAGAGCAGATCAAAAGAAAAATACAACTATTTTAGTACAAATATAAATACAAATATATGAAAAACTATGTATGTGTATTTTCGGATATTTGGATGCATTTTTATTTAAGTACTTACTTTATATATTACATATATTATATATGTATTAACAAAGCAAAAATTAATAAGTAAATAAATAAAAAAAGAAAGGTTCACAAAATACAAAAAATTTTATATATTTATTTATGTTGGTCATGTCTATCCAGTTTTAACCGTGTTGGCTTGCAAATTTTGATACCCGAAAAAATACCGCTCTCATCTCTAATCGTATGACAAACTCTGTCCACCGGGTCTGTCGCTTGGCCGGCCGATTATGCGATTTGGCTGGATGCTCAACCGAGCGCCGAGTTTGAGGCTAACCACTTTGCTGTAATTAATGAACACAACATATATTTGAAAATAAAGGCATAGTCAAAATACGCAGCCTGCCGAAAACTTCCACAACAATGGGTATTGTCGAAACAATATTTAAACAGTTCTTTTATCATGTATATCAATATTTTACTTCAATTAATAAAAAATTTTTTTTATTATTTATTTACATAAGTTTTTAACAAAACTATTTATTAAAATTTTTAATTGGAGTTCGCTAATGGTTTCTTAAAATATTTGCTTAGCTTTCTTAAAATATTTGCTTAGCTTGCATAGCTTCAATTTTCGGTCTATTACTTGGCTGGAATGCAACCAGGCGCTGTGTTGGCCAGTTTGTGCTACGAAATGGCGAACATAAATAAAATATGACAGCAGGCGCACGTCCTGGCGTTATCTTTCGAGTCGGAGCTTAGTCCATAAAATGGCCTTGCTGCCTGTTTGCAAATTGTTCATTTTTAGCATGAAGTGCAACATGACAAATGTGTATTTGTTGTGGCTTCTGCAGTTGTTGTTATTGTTACCATTGTACTTTTAAACCATTTGTATTCTGGTCGAGTCCGAATAGGCGATAATTTACAGAGCAGCACGTAGGCAATATATTTGTTCAAATTTCAGCTTATTTCGTTGATAGCAGCCGATGCTGGTGTCAGCTGCATTGACATAGAGTTTGCGTTAATCTCTGGTAATTTACACTGCAATCATTATGTTAACAGAAAACAAAAAAATACATTAATTGAATTCTCGCTTCATATGCGAATTATTACAGCTGAAATTATATTTTGAAAACCATTTAAATGCAATCGCCACGTCTCCACTGAACAGCATCTAGGCGCAACATTGCATGGTATCGTATAAACTTAAAATTCAAACTTAAAACTTCAAAATCATTTTTTTAATTTTTTTTTTCAAAACTATATTTTCTATGTCTATGAAAAAAAGTCCTGTCATTTTAAATGTAAAACTCTTAGTTATATTATAACGGACATTATTATATTAATAAAATATTACATTAATTGGACATGCTTATTTTTTGTATTCTTATTGAAGAATAATAAAAAACGCATTTAAATGTTGATCAGTGGAAAAACATTAAAACGGGGCATGCATAAAAAATGTCTCTCGTCTGTGTGTAAGGAAATATGCCATCCATATGCAAATTTAATTTGCACACACATACGCGAATGCCGTATAGATGTAGCATACCTTTCAGCGCCGTTGGGCATTAAAAAATTCATTCTCTTCGGCCAGGCGGCAACTAAACTCATGTATGTGTGGGTGAGTGTGTGTGTTTATTTAAATAAAAATAATCACACATGCAAATTAATAATTTCATTCTCTTCTGCTGCCAGCACGCATTCCTTTGTATACCATTTTGCAGGGTAAGTTTTCAAATCAAAAATGTTGGCCATAAATAAAATAATTGAACCCAAAGCCTTATTTTTATTATTTTATGTTGGTAGTGGAAACAATAAATTGTTTTTGTGTTTTGCAAATCTGTTGCACATTGGTTTTTGCTTATCGCGGAAATAATTTATGGGCTAGCATAAAAAAGGCAATTGAGGTCTTAGTTAGGCTAGCCGATTTATCAATTTATCAATTTGCCACTTTAAACCTGGTTGTGCGGCAGCAATTTATGTTTTTCGTGTTGTTGGCATTTGTATTTATTTGTTTGGATTGTAGAACAACAATAATAACTGTTAATTTACATGCCGCAAGTGTCAATAGGCCGCTGGCCATTTGTAATTATGGACACCAGATACACTTGGTTTCATTGTTATAATTTCGTTCTGTCTCTTCTCTGTTTTTTCAGTTTTTGTGGTTTAAATGAGGTTTGTTTTTTAATGGCACAAAGTACTTCATAAAGTGCATTGGCATGCAAATTACGTTAAGCTCATGAATTTATAATTTAATGAAGACACTTTGTCGCCATAATTGGTCAGAGCAACGCGCAATGCGGCCATAATATTGTTGTTAATTTAATAAATGCGATACAGCGATTGCTCCGATTGCGGTGACTTTTTTTTTCATATTTATTTATTTATTTTTATTCCGTTTTTACATAATTATTGTGTTTGGTACGTCGTATACACGTACTTAATTAAATTGCTCGTTTTCGCTTTTAAATTTCATCGGCAAAAAGCAATTGGGCTTGGGGTGGCCTTTTTATGCACAGCCGCAATCATCGAGCAGCCGCGGATTAAGATGCACGGTAAGAGGATGCAAGTGCAGCGACTCGAGTCACTTTGCATCTATCACGCACGCTTTGCTCTATATACATATCAAGATGTTGATGCGTGTGTGTATCATGATGAACTTATATAGAATACATTTGAATGACCTTTTTAATGTATCATACTAAATTACTCTAATTTGATGATAGTATATCATTTATATTTAATGATAGTAATTTATAGATAATAAGTATATTATTGACTATATTTATGGTTGAAGCTTATCGGTTTCAAAGCAGTCTCTGTCAAATGTGGTTTTAATTAAATGCTAAATGTGATACTAAATTAAATTTGCTATATGTATTTATAACTATAGATTGGAAAATATGTAAAAATAATGTTGAAATACCATTGTGTTACTGTTGAAATTAGTTTGTTTCTATCTAAATATTTTTTTTCGTTTGATCTTTTGAATATTTTATTTATTATAGTGCTTAGGTTCAACATTTTAGCATGATTTTCGGCGCAGATAAAGATGATCTATATTCCCCTACGCCCTTTTTACGTCCTATCATTTTGATGATTTTAAATTGTCTAAAATATATAGAACTAACTTGTATCTGTTATTAGGGATTTTTTTTCCAAAGTTTAATTTGCAAGTTAATCACGATATGTGACCGCATAAACATCGCTGCGCAGCTGACAGCTCCGTCTGGTTTCATTCTTGCGTGTGTTTCAATTAACTTTTTGCCTGCACCAAAGACGCAGATATGAGAATGCAGTTGAGAATGTGTCGAGTTCGTGGTGCTGGCGGTATCCGTAGTGTTTGCTGCTCGTATTATAAGCAGCTTCTTCGCTTGTTTAAACATAAAAATGCGACGCTTAACATAAATTACGCATCGTGTCAGGTTGTGTTTTTCCGCCTTCGTGTGTGTTGTGTTTGTGTTTGCGGGGGCATGCAGCGAGCTGCGGCAGGTGCAAGTCAAGTTAATTGTTAAGTGCTTGCCGCCTAGCAGTTGTTGGCTTTGGCACAGCTACGTCCGGATTAGCAGGCGCTGCTCCGACTTAAGCATCAAAGTTTTAGCCATGTTTTTATGTGCGTGCCGTGTTGCAGGCACAAAGTTGCCCCAGCAATTTCAGCAATTTATGTGGCAAGCTAGATCAAGAACCAAAAGAAAAGCAACTGTAAATTATAATTGCATATTTTCATATTTTACAATTGACGCCGTCAGACTTGCGGCTGCCGATGCCTTATCCTGTCTTGTATCCTATCTTGCAGTTTAATGAGAAATTAAATGTCGGCACTGCTTATGTATGCAATTTCCACAAGTTTTCAATTGAAAACTGTTCTCTGGCAGAGGCCAGCTAACTGAAAATTGCACATTTTCCACTTGCCATTCAAAAGCCAAGTTGAAGGCTCCATTTGGTTGCAGCTGCTCAAAATGCATTTGCATTTTGTGACTCTAAGACAATGCGACCAAGTTTTGAGTTCATTCCAATCATTTAAATGCTTTGAATTTTAAAATTAATTTAACTTGACTCTATCTTAAAATGTATTTTTAGCTCATTGATACCTAAACAATTTAATAGATTTCAAATTTTATTAATTACGCATCTCAAGGTGATTTAATTTCTGTGATCAAATAGAACCTGGTTCAGGATAGAGGAATGACAGGAAGGGTATAGAAATGTTTGAATAATTATGGTATATTCTGAATAAATCTTAACTCTATCGGTTGGAAGAACTATTGAAAAATTTGTAGCTTTCATTTTAAAGCTTTCGAAAACCCCTTTAGAGTATCTTTGAGAGTTCCACTAACTCGTTTCCTACCTTCTTACATTTATCTTTGCCAACAATTGAAAAAGTTTTTAGCCAAGCTAATGCACACACATTTTTATAAACATCTAATTTGAAAAAAGGTGTGCGAATATCGACAAAAAAAACAAAAAAAACAAAACCAGAATAAAAACTAAAACTATAATGCTCGAGGGCAGCAGCACCCGCCTCCTCCCGCTTCTCACCGCGCTGTTGAAGCGAGTTCCCGATAACAAGCTGCCAATTGCTGGACGATTGTTGCCTTTGGGCTGTGGGAAAATTATTTCACAGTTGAAGCCATTTTCATGAAATTAGTTTTTCTTTTTCTGGCACTTGGCATTTGGGTTAGGTTTGGGTTTTGTTTTTGGTATGTCTTTTGCCGAAAATCTCATTTGCCACCTGGCATAAAACTTGGGCACGTCGCGACAAAATGAAGTCGGATAAATTACCCCAAAGTCGAGTTAATTCAAATACAATGCGTCTACGATTAATATTTTATAATTTTGCGCACGATTTTCAATTTCTGTCAGTGGCTGCTAACGTGGCTAAGATCTTGATGCTTTGAGCCAGTGAAAGTTTTTGTGCTGCGTCATTTTCTATTTTCTATTTTCCATTTTCTTTACTTAGCTGCTTTTGTGACCATTGCCTGCGGCTGCCAGACATGCATTTGAATTTGAATTTTGGCCAAGGTTTTCCTTTTCAAGGTGTACCCATCTTACCCAAGGTTATCCCACCGAGTGAAAGGCTTTTCTTTTGAGCCTAACACAAATGAATATTTGCTTAAAGTGCCGTTATATGCAGTGAACGGCAAGCCTTTGTCTGTGCACTTCATTCGAGTGCATTATGAATAATTAAGAGCCGAACAATTGTCGCACAATGTCAAAGCCATCATTAACTCAAGTGTCTGTGCCCGAAATTTTCGAGCCCTTGAAACTAACACTTCGAAGGCTGAAAAACTGCTCCAAATTCAAGTTTTTCCCGAAGTCTTGTTTAACAAGCCATTTTCCAGGACAAACTAGGATACTGTCTGGCTGGTCGTTGTCTTTGGTCCGTCACGCTCAAAAGTTGGCGGATTAATTTCCCATTTGCTGGCAACTAATCCTGTAAAAATTGTCTGCTCGGCGTTGGTATTAGCCGAAAAACTTTACCAGCCAGCAGAATTTGTTTGTAATTGTTAAATGCAATTGAATTTATAAGCGGCGCATAATTAAAATTAAGCAGCCGGCACTACGAAACTTTTGCAAGTGTTGCACTTCCTGAGCTTCGCATTTTGATCCTGCCACAGCCACTGACGCTGTCCTGTGCCTTTGTTGAGTTTTCCTTCGAGCTGGCTTTTAAGTGGCTTTGCTATGTAGCTGCTAACAGGATGCGCTGCTATTAAATATGTCCAAAATGCAAAATGTCCTTGCAGCCTTCGAGCCAGGAGCTAAGCTCCGTGCAGTAATTTTTTAGAAACTATCAGATAGATTTAAGTATTGAAGTAAAATATTTGAGAAATTAAAAGAAAAAAATTCGAAAACATTTAGAATCATTTTATTTTTTCATTTCCGCAAAATACATTCTTTAATTACAGTTTAAAAGTTGCTACCCTGAAGCTACAGTTTCATAGTCTCTGAACATAAACACTCATCTGCTTTGAACTAATATATAGAAATATATTTTAATTGTG
Organism: Drosophila micromelanica; assembly: GCA_004143825.1. Taxonomy (NCBI): domain Eukaryota; kingdom Metazoa; phylum Arthropoda; class Insecta; order Diptera; family Drosophilidae; genus Drosophila; species Drosophila micromelanica. The sequence goes on along the minus strand of SCDY01000030.1, from coordinate 109,390 downwards.
ATTATTTTAAAATTTGTATTATTATTGTTATTATTATTTTAATTATTATTGATTATTTTTAAAGATAAATTTCCTGAACTACAAAATATTAATGGTTTTTAAACAGTAGGTTAGGTAAAATATAGTGATAAATATCTTAAATAAAAAACACTTAATACGAAAGTATTTTTTTAATTCATCACTATAAAATAGTACTAGATGCATTCCATGGTTCAATAATTACTTAGTAAAAATCCTGAAATTCTTATCGCTACTTTTCTAAGATAAAAGCAAAACAATAAAAGGATCAGCGCATACTTTTTTCAACAAGACAACGCCTTGATGTCATTCCAAAATACTTTTTTTTGTTTTCTAAATTTTTGTGTGCTGCTGGTTTTTCTAATTCTTTTGGAAAACTAGAGCGCCTTATTCTACCCAAATAACTCCTAAGTATAATGCTGCTGCTTATCTGCCGGCTAAATATGCAGCTGCTCAAACTAAAAACCCAGAGAACAACAAACAACAATTCCCATAAAGAGACACAAACCATTTGGCATTTTCATCAAGGAGACGCACACACTCAATACACTCACACACTCACACACATATGCTGAGGCGACTCATTTGCCTGTCGCCAGCTGTAATGCGAGTGCACGAAATGCTCCTGAAAATGCTGCTCCACAGTTGTAAACACACAACATCAGGGATCCTGCAAGAGGAGCTGATGCTGGAGTTGGGAGTCGTTTGTTTTTCAGCCAAGTTTCAGCAAATTCTCTGATGATGAAAAGCTGCCTCAGAGTCATCACATTTGTAAGCAAAAACATTTCAGCTAAATTAGTTTGTGCATTTGGGGAATTGCATTAACAAATGTAGTTTGTTTTTAGAAAATGTGACATCTTTTACTGTGAATAGAAGGATCTCATACGGTAAAACTGTACAAACAAATAGGGAATTTAAATTTGTTATTAAAATGACATTCAATTAAGATTAAAATTTATGCAACCAAAAAGAGCTCAACTATTGGTAAAACACAAAAAAGAAAAAGAAGGGAAATAAAACAGAAAACAAATAGCAAACCAAAAATGTTTTAAATGCATTTGGTTGCAAATATTTTTTGTAAACTTCACGCTTACGCTGCGCCCCTCTCGTTGCACCCCGCCTGGCATGGCCTGGCCTTGTCATGCGTCGCCAGGCTTACGCTTACGAAGCCAGGCTCGGCAACGAGGCTACACGAGCAACATTGTATGCCAATTCGGGGGCAAGGATGTGGGCGAGGGCCATGTCAAGCGGCCGACGAATGAAACGACGAGACGCTCCGCCCGCCGCTCCCGGTGCCGTATATACCGAGCAATGTAGGCGACATGAAAGCCCGTTGTTGGTTGGCTGCCCGGCAAATGGAGCCTATGTAAACGATGCACGCACCCGTCGTGTTGTGTGTGTGTGTGTGTGTGTGCGAGTGTTTATGTGTATGTAGGTGACATGTACTACAACAACAAGAACGATGGCAATGGCCAAAGGTAGCGGAGTAAAAGCCAAATCTGTAGGGAGCCCACGTAGGGGAAGTTTACGCCATACATGTTGCAAGGGGAGGAGTTTGCACAGGTTCGACTGGGTCTGCAGTCAGCTACTTTATTTAAATAATTAGAAGCGTAATAAAAAATAACAAAATTATACAATTATCTGTTTATTACATTACACTCTTGATGCATTAATAATTAGGCTTTAATTTAGCTTTATTTGTTAATTATTTTTTTGGTAATATAAATATAAAATATATACCCTTAATTTAATGTTGTTATTATTATTTATTTTAACTTGATAATTTGAATATGTTATTAAATAATTATTCCAAAATTTCTTTTATTAATTTTTTAGTTTTCTTAAATATAATTTTTTAATTAGTTACCTAAATGAACAATTGATTCGATGTCTTTATTTTATTTTATTTTATTTAATATTTTATGGTTTTCCTAAACTCTAGTTTCATACCTTAGGCATTTCATTTTTATAGTTCTTTGTGGAGTTCTATTTGTATTATATGAACAACAGCTTACAGCTATGTCTTAATGAGAATGGTTAAAACATGTTAATTAGTCTAATTTTATAAAATATATCCAAATAGATCTGTACAAAATGTGATTTAATTCAAAAGCTATGTCATTCGCATAACATTATTTTATAGGACACATTTTTCATATTCCATGCGTGCAATTGGTACTGAATAAAAAAAATTACCCGACCTGCCCCAAAAATGCACGCAACATTTAAATGGCTTTTAGGACAACGCCTAGCAATTAAAACGAACACGCATATAACGAGTAATTCGCACATTTCATTCGTTGTCTGATCGGCTATATATGTACATATGTAAATATGTCGGCGCGTATATAGAAATTTACTGAAGTTCTGTAGGTGGAGCACCGACTTATGTAAGAATTTATTTTTTGTTGTACGCGCGAGGAATTTTTTTTCTTTTTATGTTGGCGGGGCAATGCACGAGCGAGACGGCTGCAGTCGAATGCAACATGTTCGATGCAGCAAGCACTGCTGTTGCATGCTGCAGGGCGCCAAAAAGTTAAACGTGCACAAGTATTATGCACTGTTGTAAACAGAGCGCAGTTCGCTCTCAACTTTACAGTGAGCGAGAGGAACCGAGTGAGAGAGAGGGAGCATGAATATGTAGAATGCCGGCCACGTGACATTGTTGCATTTCCTCTGTGTGTGCATGTGTGTGTGTGTGTGTGTCTGTGTGCGTCGCTCGTGATAAGCAGCAACGAATCTATTAATCAAAACAAACTCAAAAGAAAGCGCTTCGCTGTGTGCGTGAGCTGAGTAGCGTGAGAGAAACACGTGCCGTATACTTAACAGCGCTGACTTAACAGAGCTCTGTTAATGGCACCAGTTGGCAACAAGCTGTGGCAATTGTTAGCTGAAAAATATGCTGCTGTTTGCTCTGCTGCGATTCTATTAATAAATATAATTCCTGTAAATACGTCGAGCTTAACTGTAAATTTAAACGCCCACAGTGGCCTCACGAGGCAATTGTCTGTGCGGTAATTTGCATTGAATTAATGAGGACGCCAATTCAGCAGACGAAACCGTCTATTGATTGCATACAAAGTTTTGAAAGTGGTTAACTTTAACCTTGAAACGCATTACTGCATTTTGAAGCCAGCAATTGATGTACTCAAGCATCGAGAGCGATTTCAGCTGACGAGCACATTAAGTCAATTGCTTTAACAAGTCCCTCGGCGCTGGCTGCATTGTTGCTAAGCCGTTAAGCGACTGCTGTCAACTTGGCTTTGCCTTTCCTTTTGCCTGTTTGCCCAGCACTTGGCACGCACACGCTTCAAATAGAGCCGTGCCACACACCCGCACACAAATCTATATATCTATATGTATTTGTACATATAAATGTCCTTGTACTTTTATATAATAAACGAGTCAATGCCGTAGCAGCCGGCAGCTATGGAAAAATTAAATAAACCAGGAAGAAAGTTGTGGCAGGCGGCCTTAACAGAGCGCTGTTAATGACAGCACTGATAAGAGCCGGCAAATTGAAATTGCATGTGAGAGAGCAATCACAAGTACAGAGAGAGCGAGAGAGAGAGCGCGCAAGTTTTACTGCTACTGCTGCTATGTAAGCTGCAACTGTAAAGTGCCCTGTAGTTGCGTGGCACTAAGCCAACACCAACAGTGGCCGGAATATGGGCCAGACATACGACGGGGTGTCGTTCAACGCGTGGGTTGCAACACTGGCGACTGCGCTGCCCTCGGCTCGGCTCTGCTCTGCTCTGCTCTGCTTTGCTCAGCGCTGCTGTTTGTCGTTGGCTTGCAACTACAACTACAACTAGGTACAACGATGCACGGAGTTTGGCAGGTGGTGGTGTGGCAGCTACACAACCCTTGACCAAGGCTCGACTTCGTGTAGTCGTCGTCAGTCGTGCATTATGTACATACGATGACACATGCACATGGGGCCCTGCGTCTATGTGTTAGTTGGTGCCGTTGCTGCTGCTGCTGGTGCTGCGCTTCCTTGACACGACTGTCAGTTGTTGCAACAATCGCATTTAGCACATTCACCAGCATTCAGTTGTACGCGGCTGCTCCTTCAGTAAGGACGCACAGCATTCCTGCAGTCAGCCAGCCAAATAAACCAGTCAGCCAGTTAGTAACTTGGCAATCTAAGTTGCCTGTAACTGTTAGCCAGTCAGTGCCGTGTAAAATCAACTTGATAACCACATATTAAATGACAGTTAGAACTCGCCAGTTTTTCAAGATTTAAAAAGCCGGCACAGCTGACGCTCAAAAAGCCGGCAAGAAGCGGCGCTGTAAACTTTACAGCGCTCGTTACATAAATGCTGAAACGCTGCTAAAAGTCAACAGACGAATTGACTCGTTAAGAACGTCGCCAGCCCCACCGATTTTAGACTAGCTTTTTGGGGGCAACGGCATGTAAATCAAATTTGCTAATTGGCATTGCCATAATCCGGTGCATGCCACTTGAGCCGCTCGTCATGCAGCTAATTCCTGCTTAAGATTTCTTTTTGTGTGTACGTGAATGAAATTGCTTTTATTGTTATTGTTGCTTTTCTTTTTTTTTGCTGTTGCATTCCTTTGTGTCGTGCCAAGACGTGTAATTTGATTAGCCTTTCGTGCTCAGTGAACATTACTTTGAGATACTAACATCAAAACTAATACCAACTAGATGAACTTGTTGTTGCCACTGCGGCGTTCAAAAGTGCATTTTTATTAAAGTCAACAAGTTGCTGCGAAATAACATCGGCCACAACCAGGTGAGTTTCATATGACAAAGAACCTATTATTTTTATTTTCTTGTACCAGTATATTATTCTTGTACATACTGGCATTATGCTTAAGTGCTGATAATCTTTATGATTTTGCTTTGCCTGGCAAGTGGTGAAGCTAGTTTGTTACCACAAGAGGATTGGAAAGTTCTGTGGGAACGTGGGAAAATGGTTTTGATTTAAAAAAAGCTTCACTGCTCTTTATTGAACGTAAAAATATTTAATGTTGGAGTAATTTAAGTAAAGTGAACCATTTTTAAAATGTATTTATATGGGATTTTTTTTTGTGTAATACTTAATTCAATGAGTGTGAATATCTTAAAATGTATGAAGTGCAGCAATTTTGGTAATTTTATAAAATAACGTAAGTCTTTAAACGTTTAAAAATAAATGTTGACACACATTTGAATTTTATTAATTTTTACATCTCTGCTGAAATTTATAATATTTTAATTAATACTATTTTAATAAAAAATTATTTGATTTTTTTAAATTGGTGCATTAGAATATATATTTTTGTGCCGAATAACAAATTTGGGATATATAATTAATTTTTAATTTTAGGTGCAATTGGATACAAAATATACAATTGAAATATTGAACCTAGTAGACTTTTTGTTCAAATACCAAATACATTGATCAAATTCTGATTTAAAAACCAATTGAATTGCACTTCCTTAGTTATGCTCTAAAATGTTTCTAATTTTCTTTGAAGTCCAAAGGCATAATAGAATATAGTACACAAATACTGTATGCTCTGCTGAGAATATGAATAAACTACTCATTCCTGTTGCTGTTGCAATTTAAAAATTAAGAAAAAAACATTTAATTGTAATTTAATTTTTATCGTTGTCAAATAATCCAAATATTTTTACAAGCGTCTCTTTATAAATGCAAAGCTTTATAATCCGACGCCTTGGTTTGTTTACAGGAATCGCAAATGCCTCAGCCACAACAACAAAAACAAAAGCAATACCAATGACAATAGCAATAGCAATAACACAAAACAACAACACACAGGAAGAAAAAAATTCCCATATTTACACAAGACAATTTACACACTCGCCTATCTGAATAACAGGCTGGCTGGCAGGCAGGCAGCACAAAACAGAGGCGTTGTGGAAAAGCAACAAGAGGGGGGCAGAATGCTGAAGCTGTCTGTCTATTTGTAAACTGTATGAGTGAGTGAGTGTCGAGGTTATTTTGTAAATTGTGTGTAAGCCGAACTGCTGCCTGCTGAACATGTAGACAAACCGTTGCAAAAGTCCAACAAGTTAGCTGGCGTGTGGCAAGAGGCACGACTATGTGGCAAGTGTAAAAAGTGGGAAACCGACTAAGGACAACCAAAGCAAAGTGTCTGCATCATAGCAGTTGTTGTTGTTGTTGTTGTTGTTGGTGTCCTGCGGTTGCCAGTTTGGTAAGATCAGGGGGCATGCAAATATATACAGAGAAGCGTGTCTGTGTGTGTGTGTGTGTGTGTACGTGAGTGTGTGGGTCTCAACAACATACGGAAGTAATTCGATTTCGTTGGCATGTTGATGATGAGCCTATGACATTGTTGTGCAATCCACGGACGGGCAGCCAAATAAACAGTCAAACAGACATTCCCAACTGTCTGAGCAGTCACAATTGTCACAGCTGTCAGATTGTCACTTGGTATGATGGGTGGGCGGGGGCGTGGCATTATGAGGCGTGCAAACGACAGGAAGATATTATTTTAGTGCACATTAACAACATTTTGGTTATTAATACGTTTATTTATGTCCTTCCGGTCCAGCCCAAAACTAATTTAGAAACAACGAAAGTAAATGTATTGTAATAATTTATTTACAACATTAAATTAAATTAATTGTTAAATACCGACAAATTGCTATTTTAATTCTTGGCAGTAGGCAATGTGTTACAGAATCCTACATTTATTGTTGGTAAATTAGAGCATACTAATTACATTTAGTATTTTTTTCATATCGAGTTTTTATACCCATTTAATTTATTTGAATGCATTTAGTTGAGAGGTGTTGATAAATTAAAAATAATAGCCATCTTTTGTGTAACTAATCTGCTTATATAATAAAATAAAACATGCAAATTTCTTTAACGAGCTGCATTTTAAATACCCTGAAGTTTAATCTGAAACACACTTTTTTCCAGGCTAACATAAGGTTAAAGGAAAGAATATATAATATAAGGATTTTGACCAATTTAACAGCTTGCTCGTGCGGCACTTAAGCCTATTGTTTCAATTAAATTTTTCGAGCCAAGATCTAATAATCAATTATTCATAGATAGTTGAGTGGCTAATTTCTATAACCACAGCCAGAAGAACTTTCTTTATTGAAATATATATCAAGAAAATTAAGTCAGTTTTTAGAGAGTATTAAATAGTATTAAATGTACCAGGTCAGTTGTCATTGGACCATTCACTATTATTGTGATATAAAAACTAGTTCTGATGAATTGCCTAAATACACACAAATTTGTTACACAAATTTGCTAAATTGTGAGCACTAAAACAATTTTTAAACCAACCGCAAATTGTTAAATGAATTTTTAGTTTCGAATTTCACAATTTTAGTAGCCTTAAGAAATCGACCAAAAATTGCAGTCAAGTGTTGGCGGCCATTTTACATGCCCAGTGCGAGCTTCTGGTCTGTCGGGTCGGTCCAACTGTCTCTCTGACAGGCTATCTATGGTAAAGCTGCTGCTACATAATTGCTTCAATTTAAAAATGCATGACAAGTACTTTTGAGATGTGCTCAAAAATGCTCAAAGTAATAAAATAACTCGAAAACTGTAAATTTCTGGGAAATTGTTGTTGGCAACGAATTTATTTTGATTATCGCATGGGTATTTTTATTTGGCCTGCGGTTAACGGTACTTCTGGCTTTTTTGTTCGACATGTGAGCATCAATATTTAATTTCATTACATACCACAAAATGCCAAAAGAGCATCAACAATGCCAAGACGTAATAAATAATTCCAAATATATCTATGAAAATGTCCATTTAAATATGCCTTTGAGGCGGGTCAGTTCGGAGTCCATTAAGGGTTGCCTGCGGGATATGTGGCTAGTTTAGTCACATAACCGATAAGATATGTGCTTGCACGTGTTCGTGAGTGTGTATGTGTGTGTGACATTTACACCTAGCCGTAAACTCTGCTTAAACCAATTTGATGCGTTTTAAGCACTCACAAACTGTCCACGTATGCACCTTTAAGTTGCTTCACAGTTGAGGCTTCGTTGACCAGTTTCACATATAGCCAAGTGCATTTTATTTTATGCTCCTGCCTGCTGGTTACCCAAGCTGCATGTCCTTGCTGCCCGCCAGCCCTCCAGCTTACGTTTTCCTGTTGGCTTGCGTTGGTGTCTGTTTAAAATGATAACGTTGAGAATGCTGGCGGTCTAGAGGGAAGACAAATGTGTGCCATTGAGGCGTGAAAATATTCCACTATAAATATACATTATGCGAAAATCCAGCTTTAAGCTGTGTGTAATTTTTTGTACCAACTGTGGGCGTTCGTTTATTTATGGGATCTGTTGTTTCGTTCACCACATTGGCAAAAACATCAGCTGTTAACCAAGCACTAAGAATTTGAAAAATATAATTAGGACTCATTTAAACCAGCCCAGCCAAGTGAAACTGAAAAGAAGAACAAGTTAAAACGTTGCAATCGCATGTCACCGATGGAGCAATACTCATTCTCAGTGTAACAACAATTTAAGCACATACAATGCAGAATCAATCCATAGCATAATCAAGACAAAAATGTAATAAAAGCAATGATCAAGTTATGGAGACCTTTTATGTCAAATTTTTAGCATGATTTTTCACAACACCAATGTTATCTATTCAGAATTGTTAAATGAATTTTAAGGTTGGTTTTTTAATGCTAATTGTGAGAAATATAATAGATTAAAAAAAAAAAACACAATTATAAATTTTGAAAAATCTTATTTCCTATAAAAATGCATTTATGCGGAAAAACGAACGGACATAAGGACGGAAATATATTGTATATAATTTTTTTTCCAGATTTCGTGACTTTAGCTCAAAACGGAAGATATTTGATCGGCAATTTACCTTTAAATAACCCAAGTCCAAATTCTTATATTAAAAAATCTCGCATAGATAAACAACCATAGGCATAATTCTCTAGCTATTGGTTAGCCTATATACCCAACGTAAATTTCTAAATGTTACATGACATAAATTGGCAAGCAGCGCAGACAGTGTGCCCTTAATCCCGTCTTCCTGTTGCCCTACAGTGTCTGACGGTTGGCTCCACGCTGTCGGCAACTGGCAAAAAATGTCAGTAAATGGCAGTAAATGTAAAACGAGTTGCAAAAACCGAACCGAGCAACAGAGACCCAATTTTCTGTTAGCTATAAAATCGCAGCTTTGATTAACCACAACGCCAGACGATTGAGTCATGGACGTAACGGGGAGAAGCAATGCAGACCGACGGAGTCTGTATAAAATGTCAACGGCTACCTAGAAAACTGTTACAGCCGGGACTTCGAAAAAAGGGAACTAGGCATCCCGTAAATCTCGGGCAAATCGCTAATTTTGCTAATATTTATTATACAAATCTTGAAGTTATAAATTTAATTTAAGTCATTATAAATTTAATTTCACTATAATTTATAATTTCATTATAAATACATTTAAAGATAAAAAAGTATTCTCTATTTATAGCACTTTCAAAAAAAAAAAAATAATATGAGTTAAAATTCCTTAATGAGACAGTTTTGTAAGTCCTAATAAATTCTTATTTAGACTTAATCCTAGATATCAAGAATGATTCTTATAAAGTTGTAGGCAATTTATTAAGGATATGTATCAGTGTTTATATTAAAAGGCTACCCTTTGGGAAAACTTTTGTTGAAGCCTTTGGGGGACCTAGCTCGAAAGTTTTTGGCTGGCAGTCGATACGGAAATTAAATTGTCATCGCTGCTTGGCATTTGGCAAAAGGATGAGTCTCAAGTGTTCGTGTCATTTGCAATTAATTTCCTTTTGACCAGGTTTTTCCGCTGTCCGTTTTGGAATTTCAATTAGGCGATCAAAGCGATAGCCAAATATTGCAATAATTTCCTCAAATAACGAAAGCATTTGCAGCGCCTAAAAGCCGACTGCATTTTTAATTAGTCAAAGCTAATGCAATTATGTCTGCCAGATATCTAAGCATATACGCTTAGCGTTATCGAACTTTTAAGCAGCAGTCCAAAAATGTTGCCTTTTTACTTTTAATGTCAAGAAGGAAGGCAACGGAGAGGGTTGTTAGGATGTGCAATCCTTCCGGCCATTTATCCTGTGCTCGTCTCATGTCTACTTGTGAATGCCCGGCAGAAGGCGACTACTGCTGGCATATGCTAATGCCGGGCCTGTTACTAGAACTCGGACTCGAAGTCAGAGTCGGACTCGGACTGGGACTCTTTTTGCAACAACTGACTAAATATTTATGCCACATGCGATTTACATATAACGTTCTGTTGCCCACCGGGTGCACGTTTCGGTATGCCTTTTGGCCGGATTTTTGACTATGGCTCCAACGTTGCTTTACGGTTTTAAGTATTGGGATACGCAGGCACTTTGAGCCACAATCAGGTATGTGTATGTGCACCTTTGCCTGTCCGACTGTCTGTTCAGTCTAAGGACATTTGTCAGGTTTGATAGGCTGGATGTTGGTTTGAACTGTGGGCCTCGGTTATGACACCGGCTGCGCTGGCAATTGGACTTGATTTACATGAAAATTAGGTGCAACATTTGTACATTGCACATTCTCATTAAAATGCTAAAATCTTACAGCGTATGCATAAAATTAGTTATAATCAAAATTGATGCATGTCCCCTGGATCCGCAGCCCAATTGCCAATCACGATAACTTTTAATTCGTTTCATTTGATCGAAATCAAATCAAGCGCCAAATTGTTTGCATTAATATTAATGCAAGTATCTGCTGCCAATTGTGAGCCGCATGCCAAGGACTAATGTCATAAAGGACGCTAGCTAGTGTGTTTGGTAAAACTGTTCTGTTTTGTGACGGAGCTAAAAGGCATTGCTGGCACAAGTTTGTGTGGCCAAAGAATTTTTCCTTTCTGGTCAAGTTGTACGATAAATCTCGGCTTAAACTTGTGCTTGTCTGCGGGAGGAACAACGGTGGGGCAGAAAGGGGCGGGAAGTGCGTCTGCCCGACAGATTGTGTAAATTATGCACAGCTTTGAGGCGCAGAGCAACAGACAGTCACCAAGCAGCAGGCACCAGTCACCAAGCACCAGCCACCGAGCAAAAGAAGCACAAAGCGCATTATGATGATCAACATGATTATGAGAGTTGGGTGTTGGGGGTTGGCAAGCCGCTCGGGTTACATTGGCCAAAAAGCATAAGCGAATGGCCAATAAATGGCACTAACAATTTGGCAATTATCCATAGCTCTTAAACTATTATCATCAACTAATCATTTAAATGGGTATCTGAAAGGTACATAATGAAAAAATATGAATATCAAAATTAAGATATATATATTTTATCTTTATTATTCTTCTTGTTTTTTTTTTTTTGGTACCGACTGTTCTAAACTAATTACGAATAATGGCTGTAAGTAAAAGTAAATGCAAAGTTATGTTACAGAAAAAATATATGCCATAGCCTAGTCTGATATCAACGCAATAAATCAGTCGAATAGCCCAAGCCCAGTTAACAACTCTGGCTACTAGGTAAGCCTTTTAGTCCTTTGGAGAGACGACCAAGTGGGCTGTGTTGTGCACAGTTTACAGTAACTTTTATTGGTATTTGCCGTTTGGGGCTTGGCAAACAGGATGCCAGGCAATGGAATTCGATTTTCGGCTACTTTCTATGCCAAAAACGCAATTTTGGGCAATGGCAACAACCTACTTACTGCCACATCGGGTTTGAGCTTAGGGCCCATAAACACGTGATAAAAGCTTTACTTGCAATTTTAACTTTGAAGACGACTGTAACTGGAGAAAATACAGGATTACAGCTAAAAATAAGGACAACGGCAACAATAACAGCAAATAGCTGATGCAAGAGAAAACACAATACCGCGTCGCGTTTGGGCGTCAGAGCGGCACCAAGGTCTGCTGGGCGCACGTGACAGCCAGACAGCCAGACAGACAGACAGTCAGTCATAGGAGAACTGATTGTCTGTCTGGCTGCCTGGCTGTTTGTCTGCTCGTCTGCCAGTCTATCCATTTGTGTATTGTGCCATCTACTTACGAGCTTCGTTGGCGCTGAGAGATGTTTAACCGTCTGTGTGTGTCGTGGGTCATTTGGACTTGGCTTTGAATTGAACTTGTTTGCCTCTTCTATTCTTTTAATATCCTGGTAGTCGATGTATTCAATATGCCATGCATTAAATGAGATATTTGAAACTTTATTAAGTAAATATTCTGTCAAATAGTACATCAGTTTAAGCTTTATTATTATAAAAATTGGCAGTTAATTTTAAGAATCAAATTTTTGTAGGCACAGCTTTATTTATTTTTATCTATTGTTCTAAAATGTCATATATTATCCAAAGGAAAATGTTGTGGGCTTTAGTTGTACTAAAATTTCCTTGAGGGCATTTACTCTGCAGCATTACTAAGCGAATTGTTCTTCTTGGGTTCCTAATACATTCTTGTGCAACTTCCTTTTTCCTTTCGCCATTCGCTCGCATGTTGTCTTTCCTTTTGTTCTAGCTGCAGCACTTGGCTTTTTTTTGCCTATTTAGATTTGGGGCTTAAAGTAGCAAATATGTCACCCGCAAGTAATTGGCTGCGGCTGGTGTATATATTGTGACTGGCATTTGACCTCTTGCTGCTTCTGGCCACAAATTCATGCCAAATTACTTAAATATGCCACTTAACATGGCTGCTATGTAGATGATTTTGGCTCATCAGCAGCGGGCGCAGTGCTTGGCCGGGAAACATTTCAATTTATTTAATTTGATATTTGTTTTGGCAAGTGCAGCTGCGAATGGCTGTTGCAAAGATGCAACCCACAAACCCACACACATCCATTTCCAATGCCCAAGCGCATTGATTTGAATATGTCAGCAATTTGTGTAGTTTTGTGCTCGAGTGCGCCTCGGCTCCAGCTCCAGCTCCAGCTCCATCTCCGGCTCCGATACCAGCTCCTACACCAGCTCCGACTCCGCATCTAGCGCCTGAACATATGCAACGAATGTAGCCGCTGCCGCCGGCGGGCGTTGCTGCGTAATGCAATGTAAACCAAACCAAACAATTTAAAATCATGGCGTGCATTTGGCTTCAATTCAATTTAAACTGAAATGAGCTCTATGGCCAGCGGGGAGGCGCGGCACAATGTGCAGGCCATTTTACAGAGGTGAAATAGTGGCCCAGTAGCACCACTCAGCTTCACTTTATTAAATTGCAGTTGCCTCTTTTATATGTGGTCGTAAACTATTGCATTAAAAAAAAAAAAAAAAAAAACACATTTAAAGATAATAGTCAACTACTTAAATAAAGAATATATGATTGCATGTGGTTAATTTGAGCAACGGCGAGAATCAGAGCTGCGCTAATCGTCTATTTGGTGTTAGTAAATTTAGACATAATCAAATTTGAATTATCCTCTTTTCACTCGCAACTTTTTGTATTCATAATTTAATATATTTTAATATTTAAATGTTAGTTGTAATGTATTTATATTTATAGCATATAAAACATCAACTTTAAATCATCTAGTTTTCTGTAACAATTATTGTTAAATATTTTACAAATTTAATATTTGTAATTTAATAATAAATTTAATTTTAATGACAATATGCTGATCAATTTTGAATTATCTGAAACTTTATTTAATTTGCAACTTTTCTTATATAATTTAGTTTTCAGTAATAATTATTATTGATATTTTCAAAATTTAATATAAAATTTAAAAAAATTTTTCATTTTTAAAATTTAAATGTTAATTCTTTTAACAAGATAGTTTTTTATATTCATGCGCAGAAAATGTATGTTTTTAAATAAAAATTTTATTTAAATTTATTTAAAAAATATATTTTCCTTTTTATTTTCATTTTCCGTTGAGAACAGCTGCTTAAAATGGCATGCCTAGCTTAACGTATATTTTATATACGAATGAGGGGCCTGTTACCAAAGTATGTGAACCGCGCAATATTCAAAGTGTTCTGGCGACTGTGTCAAGTGCCGGCAAATGTGCTGTAAAGTGCTAACAGCGCATTAACAGCGACAGACGAATATTGAGAGATTTTTGCTCGTAAATTTGGCCAACGTTATGTATTTTTAATACCAGTTCCATGAACTTTTGCCCTTACAATGCCAAGGCTCAATGTGGTTGTCGTTGGTTGTTTTTTGGTGAGTTGTTGCCATTGTTTTATTGACACTTGCTCACAACTGTGTGACACAATTTATGACCGGCAATACATAAATAAACGGCAGTCAGAACGTGTGTTAGAATCTGTGAATGTGTTTTTGCTTTAAAGATCAAGTTGATGCAGTCAAAATTGTTTTTTGAATGGCAAATCTGAGCCAGAATCTGTGTTCATGCAAAACAATTAAAACGTTGCTCTTGCCAATTAAAAGTTTGGCACAAAAAATCAACCTGCCGTGGCCGAAATGCGAAGCTTTGCCGCACGGACGCCTTGTTAGCGGCAAGTTTATTGCAAATGCCAACTATTTGGCGTGGCAATTTAATGAGAAAATGTAGGACACTGGCTACTGCTCTATTCACAGCCAGACAGAGAGTGAGGCAGAGGCAAAACGGGTAGGGGGCCAGCAGGTCAGGCAGGGCAGACAGCCAGACTGGCAGACAGTGCGAACAACGACTGCCTCAAGACTGAAGCACTATTCAAACAGTCTGAGTGCCGTTTGTGGAACCACCCCGGAAAATGTACGCGCCTCACCTTTTAAAGCGCCCGTTAAATAATTCAAAATGCAGTTTTGGCAATTGGCAATGTGCGGGCTTGTTGGCGGGTAGTTCATGCTGTAAAATCAGGGCCGGCAAACAAGTTTGTTTACAACTGGCAAACAAGCGGCGACAAAAGCCGTAACAACAATAACGAACTGACGTCCAAATTAATTATGACACCTGCGTTGGTGTTATTCAACGCGACGCGACGCGTCGTGTACCCGCTGCACGCATTCGTGTTGCATAAAATCCGTTGCATATTTTAGTGCGTCGCCGACAGCAAATAAGTTTTGTTGCCCCGCGCTCTTTGTCTGTGTGCGTGCCCCTTGGCTGCACGACCTGTGTAGGCTTTAAAGGCGACACGAAAGTCAAGTGTAAGAAAAATTGGCGAAAGAGCGAAACAATAAAGGTCAGAACAGAGCCGCACTAGACCCTATCCACTAGCACACAGCCAGTTGCCTACTTCAGTGGCCATAAACTTTAGTGTTGTGGCCTTTGGACATCTTTACAACTTGCTGCGGCTAGCAGGCTGCATGCCACACCATGCAACCCTTGGCCACCCCCTGCCACACAGCCCTTACACCTGAATTAAGCATTTACAGGGCTTTTAAACTGCCTTTGGTTCTTTATGATTGTCGTTGGATGTGCTTTAAAAAATTCAACCTGGTCAGGTTTTAAATTTAAAACTTTTAAAATGCTGGCACCCGTCAATTGGATCGTAAATTTTTTATGACACCCTTTATGTGGCCAACTGAGTTTATATGCAAGACACTTATGTTTTTTACCAAAGCTTTATTACAATTTTTGGCTTTAAGTTCAAGTTAAAGCAAAATAAAAACATGTCAACATTTTGAAATGGTATTAAAGCCTTTATAATATGCACAAAAGTCAGACACTTTTTCCGGGATATTAACTCATTTTTTGTTAAACATCATATTTGTTTTACAAAAAGATTTAAGCAGAAATTAAATTCTTTAAAATGCAGGCGACCAACTGACCAAACGTTTGTGCTTCTGTGTGTTTTATTTGCAAGTTATTTTCACTTTTATTGGTGCTCAAAAGTTGAAGAATTTTCAGTTTTATTCGCGATGTCTGTGCGTTTTTAATTATACCAAAACTTAGCTGCACTTTATTTTATGACTTGCCAGCGAAGCGAAGCGAAATCTATCTGCATCTGTAAGTGTGAGCGTAACTGTAACTGTCGGATGTATGTGTGTGTGTGTGTGTGTGTGTGTGTGTGTGTTTGTCTGACTGGATGCTTAATGCTGAACGTGAACTAATTAGTGCATTAGCATTTAGTCAAAAAACTTTCACTGCACAAGCAGGTAATATGGGATGATGATTATCACGATGTGGTCTGTGGCCTTGTGGGCATATATAAATGTTGTCTGTTGCGGATTAGTTAGCTCCGATTATGTTTGTGTATCTAATTATAAACGCGTCTTATAATTGCAATCTGCTAAGCTCACGCGCAGATTGACGACTGATTGAAATTGGTTTAGACAACCTTGATGAGCTGTGCTTGCCACGTGCGGCTAGAATCCATTTTTCAAGGCGAATTTAAAAACAGCCATACACTAGAAAGAAACAGAGAGATAGAGAGAGAGATATATATATAGGTTGGTGGTCATGCCGTCTGACTGATTGTTGGTCAAAGCCGCCGCAAGGACGCGTTGATTTTCATGTAAAACAAATATCACTTAATGTAGCCTCGTCCTGTCGCTGACGCTGGCTAATGGCAAAACAAAAGGCACGTATATGCTGTCATGTTTTTTGTTGTTGTCTTTCAGCCCACTGGGCTGGCGTCATTTGGCCAACACGCAGCTGCTGTTCTAACAGAGCTGCCTGCACCTGGACACGTGTGCGTGGGCAACTCATAATAAAAAGTGTGCATCAGGTTGCAACGAGCGTTGAAGCGGGCTTGGGGCAAGCACGAGGGGGGTCATACACAAGGTGGGGGCTGGTGGATATGCTGGCCGCTGTGTGGCATTAAAAGCAACTGTCGACAAACAACAACAAGAGCTGTAAAATTGGACCACCTGATGTCACTGGCTGTCCGGCGCGTGCACCTTTGCACCCTGGTGCCAAATTACGTGAACAATAAACGAAATTGTAATATGAAAAAGCAACTTGATTTACTTAAGAATATTTCGATGCTAATGATCATGAAAAGTAAATAAAGCAATAATTTTATACATTTAATAATATTGCACATAGAAATACGTTAATATTTAATAGTTCTAAAAAACTAAAACTAAATTATTTTTCCCACATTTATTCGCTTTTGATCTTAAGGTTTTAATTAATTTTGCCTGACTGTGCAGACCGCCCTGTGTCTGTGGCACTTAATTTTAATAAACAAAATTCTCCACGCGTGTGCTTGCTGGATCAGGAAGTGTCCAGTGTCCAGCAACTGGACCAGGTACCGTTGGCGCTGCACACGCCAAGGTTTCTGCATGCCATATGGAATGTGTGTGTTTTTATTTTTGCAGCTCTGTTGGCGCTGTAATGAGCCGCACGAGAAATGCATAAAGTTTTCTCGGCTTAAGTAGTTCTGGGCTCCGGCTCCCAGGAGATCGATGTCTAACCATAAGTCTGCCAGAGACGGAGACGGAGACGGAGAGACGGCTGCAAGTGTCAGGGGGGGGTGGGTGATGGGCGACGTAAACAAACGGCTCATATACGGGTCGACGGGACTACGGGCTTTTGGGCATGGGCTTGGGCCTGGCCAACAACGACAACGAGTACGGCTCAGAGTTTTGGCTCAGTGGCAGGTCGCACGTGCGCTTGTCATTTTACTTTTAAAACTTTTGCGTTTTGCTGTCGTAGTTATTATTGTTGTTGTTGCTGCTGCTGCTGTTTTCGGCTGCTTTTCAATTTTATCGTGGAAAACAACGGGAACTGTAAAAGGCGTCGGAGTGCTACGTGATTTACACCTAGCCGAATGTGCATCTGTGCATCAGTTTACGAGCATGCTGGCTGCTGCAGCACTTACCACATGCCACACATGCCCTACCAAACGGCGCTTCTCAGCCTCAGTCCCAGCCTCTTTCCCACCCACTCTGATGTGCATCAGCCCGTTTAATGTTTATAAGGTGCTGCTTTTAGCTGACAGTCAAGATGTTTGTTTATATATCTGTTGATGACTCGCTGCAGAATTTATTTGACTTTACAGCGCAGCCTCAACCTTCACGCTGATGCGACTTTTACGTGCGTGTTGATGCGAGCCGTTGCTGCTGCCGCAGCTGACAGCCCGGCACATTCTACTAGCTACGAGCTATTTCAGTTGGCTTTTTTTCGACTAACCGCTTTCTGTCAGCCTCCAGCCATTGGTCATGTCAAAGTCAAAGCCACGCGCCGCTATTGTCATTACACGCGCGGACGCTTACACGTTTTACGTTTGGAGTGGATTAGGGACAGGGGAGTAGGAGTGGGACTGGACTTGGTCAGATTGACTGTGGTCGCAGCTCGTTCGACTGCCGCTTGTCCCGCACTGAGCACCAAGGATGCATTGCATTTTAATGAAGATTTACGGCACTGCGATTTCCAGCGAGTGGCGGAGAGAATTTCACCCGCATACCCTCGGCGCTTAGTTAGCATTCGCTTTGCGCCTCCGCACGCCTCGGACAATCGGCCAGTTTGTCAGTCTGTGCGTCAGTCGGTCGGATTGCCGGCATTTTGGGCCATGTCCTGAATGCGTGTGTGCTCCATTTCACACTTGGGCCTGGCCAAAGGCGCCGCCTCGTCCTGTTGACATTTACGAGTTTATCAGCTGTAATGGTGTGTGTGTGTGTAATGTGTGTGTGAGTGTGTGTGAGCCAGTCGAAAGTGTCTCAAAAGGCATAAAGTATGCTATAGTGAAGAATATTACAGCATAGTTCATTCAAATAGTTACGGATTATTGTCTCAAATATTTTCTAATTTGTATTAATGACTATAAATATTTGAGAAAATTATAGAAAATTTAAAAACAAACTAGCTTGTATCCTCCTTGATTAAGAGGTATTAGTAAAATTTATCGATCGAAGTTTTTTACTCTTTATCATATTTTATAGCTGGATTATCCATAAAAGTAAGTAAAAATTAAAAATAACTTCAAGTACATTCGTTCGAAATATTCCGACTGTTAATTTACAAGTAAGTTTCAGTGAATTGTCTTAAGTGCTTCTCAGTCAAAGATGTACACAACATACATAAAAAAAGAATGAAATCTTAAAATTATTTCTTTGTCTAGCAAATTTCCATTTAGCTGTTTGCTTTGACTTTGTGCTCAACAAAATTTCTTGCGGCTTTTCCTTAATCCTTTCCTTTGTCTTCGTTCAAAGAGCAACTTTATGCATTAATTCTGTTAATAATTTTAATGTCTGCATATGTTTCGACATGCCAAAGTTTCAGAACTATTTGCAAACACACGCCATGGTAATTAAAAATGTAATTGTACTGTCAATATGCGCCTCGAGTTTTTACTGTATTGCTATGCTGCCAAAAAAAAAAAAAAAACAAAGTTACAAATTGCAGAAAAAGCTGCATTTGCATTGCAAATTCCTTACTTGAACAAAAAGTCAGAGTAACATGCGTCGGGGGCACTCTATTAATTTTGCAGACACTTTAAGTTGCCGGGCAAAACAATTACATATGTAAAAGAGTTTACCGTAGGGGTGTAGGGTATTTCCAAGGCAAGGGGGTAAGGTGCCATCTGTGCACACATTACGCCCTAACGCCTCAACGCCCATTGACCAATCCATTTGCATTGGCTTTCGTTTCAACTGCCATTGGCAGGTGCCATTCATTTGTGCTGTCAATGCAAAAGCCGCTCGACGTGTTAATAAGTTAACGGGCGCACACACGCACACGCACACACACACACACACACATCCGCACACATCCGCACACATGCAAGTGGGTTTTGGTAGTGCTTAAAGCCATGCACCCACTTTTATTTCCGTTTAAGTACGTGGACTTTATTGGTTGCGTGCCGACATCCTTGTTCTAAGTTCCAAGTTCTGTGATCGGTACAGGTAGAGGTATTCATATAAATGCAAAATAGCCGCAATAAATGCATATTTTACGATGCATACGCAGTTCATGCTGAGCGTCCTTCATTTTCTCATTTCATTTTTTATGGGTCTAAACAAAGGAATTGCAAATTGTTTTCTCAGTTTGTTCTACTTTTCGTATTTGAACTTTATTCTTAGCAATTTTTCACAGTAAATATCCTAACGGCCAGAAAATATCAACATCGTTTCGTTTTGTGTTTAGTTTGTTTTAGATATTTTTGCACTTTTCTCAATTTTATATCTTTAAACCACAATTTTGTCAACAAAGTTTAATGTATATCTGTTATACAAGAAACAATGTAGGTATTTAATCTTTTAGGATCAGAATTTATATCTTGCATTTTAAATACCTTCTTTGTAAAAGTCATCTTTGTTTTCTATTGATTTAATAGGGTCACATCTTTGCCTAATTAAAGTGTATAAATTACTTGCGCATAAATTAGTCCAGCAAAATATGTGTAAATCTGCTTAAGCGATTTGACAATAAATATTAAATGAGTCGATTTATATTTGATTAACTGGTTGCATTTGCTACTTAGTTACAAGCACTTGGCTTATTATGTAAGTTAGTGTTAACTTTGCGCATCTAAATTTTAATTTGCGCTCAGTTGGACAGTGTGGCAAGCAAATATTTGCGGCAATCGTCGAGCGAATGCAGTTGCAAGTCGCCAAAATGGCCAAAATGCTGGCAACACATGTTGCACTCCAGCCGGAACTCGTGCTGGCAGCTGCAAGTGGAAAGCAGAGCCATTACAAATGGTCAATAGGAAAAGTTTCAATATATATATATAGATATTCATTTTCTTTTTTTTTTTGAAACGCACTCATCGATAAAAGTCAACGCCTGCTGGCCAGGCGAGCTGCCATCCTTTATGGCCGAGTCAAGTGTTGGCCAAGGCAGCTGCTGTTGCCATTTGATTGCGTCGTTTGTGTCCAATTGACTTGAACTGTCAGCATGCTTAAGGCTTAAATTTGGTCTATCCGCGAGGCGCAGCGAACGTCTCGGCCCTGAAATAGCCATATCCTCTGCCCTTGGCCAGGAGCGCCAACTGCAGACATCGATGTTTTCACTTGATATTCGCTCCATTAATTGGCAACAGCTCCACTGTTCAATGGCGCGACGTACGACAATGGACACAAAATGGCCGGCAATCCTTTGGTTAACACAATTACCCCAATTAGCTTAAATATAGGTGTAAGATCAATTCCCACACTCTTCAAACTTACCACTCATCGTAATCATAGTCAGCGGGTTTTTGTTTCTGGCGGCCACATTTTGGAGACTTGCTTTTTAAAGGCTCTTTAGCTTGCCTATAGAAAGGCAGATTGAGATATCGCTGACGTGTCTCTTAAAGTACATATATGGAATATATATATATATAATATGTCTATAAAATTCTGTTTAATGCTCACTCTCATATTGAGTATAAATTATTTCGCGCTTTTTATTATATCGATTGGAAAAGATGCTGTTGAACATTTTTGTGCATCTACGTCCAATTGAGAATGCTTTGCGTAATCAACTTCTGTTCTATTTTAAAGCTTGTGACTGCCTGCATAACCGCAAGAACACAATCGCGATAAGAAAATAAACAGTTGTTCAAATTTGAGTCACTATCATGCTTGCGTCCAGCTTGATAATTGTTTACAAGCAATTTTGTTTATATTCAAATAAAAGTATTTGAAGATAGAACTCTGATAAACTTAACTGTTGTGTTATAAATGTTCATAAAATAGAAAATGTTTGTGATTGGACGCTATATTTAAAATCAAAGTAATGTTTTTGAGGACTGTTTATAAAATGTTGCTCTCTCGCTGGCACTGAGTAATTCACAATAAAAAATTCTGAGTGCTTATTGTGTATATGTTAAAGCTGTGCAGCGCTTCACAGCTTTACTGCATATTATAATACTGATAAGGCCTTATAAAAACAAACCATTTGGCACTATCAAAATTATTAACTAATGTCGAGCTGGTGTTGTGGCTTTCAGAGCTTTCGACATCAAATCGCAAAGTTTGACAGCCGAGCACGTAGGGACTCTCAATGGCGAGAAACCACAGCCACAGCCTGTACCGGACATTAGAACACGCACACATACACATATACACACGTGTATATGTTCATGTGCACGCATATGTGTAGCTGAAAATCAGGCACGTAATTGGCTATTAACGCTGGCCGCTGCACAAAGCACAATGGCTAATTGCAGTTGTTGTAGTTATCATTTTTGCTAAAATTGCGACGCGTTAATTCAATTAAAAGTGCGAAAATTGTTTTAAAATTAAAAAAAAAGAGTATAAAAACAGAGCAGCATCTAGCTAAACAAACATAAATGTAAATTAAATTGAATTTGCATATTAGCAAGTGATTTTACACTGCCAGCCAATTTAAATAGACGCGGCAGGGTAAAGCTGATTTAATTGAGCGGCAGCAACGGCGGCGTCGGAGGCTTCGGTGGTGGCTCCGTGTAGCAGGACACGATATAAAAATAATCCCAATAAAATGCATTTTTCATGTCAAACGCCTGAGCTGCCGGAATAACCTGAATGCACGCACAGGACTTTACGGAATTGCACGCAAACAAAGTGGTGCACGGGCAAATGCACATGGAAGGGGGGGGAAAGAGAAAGCTGAGGCGGCGTTGGGTCGGGCACAATGCATTTGGAAGTCCACAATGAGCGTTGCATTGTGGGCAGCTGTAGGGGCGTGGCAGCTCTTCTATTATGTAATAATAACGCAACGAAAACAAAACAACATTTGTGCTCGGAGTAAGCTAATCTAATGGCCAAGTCAACAACACAAAGCGCACAAGCTATTTGGCCAAAAACGTCAAGAGCGAAAGAGAGTGCATCAAATGCAATTACCTCAAATCAGCTTAAGCTTATGTTTTTGACTTAACAAGTGGACGCTGCATGCCGCAGCTGGCGCCTTTGAGGCCATTTGGCTTGGCGCCAAATTCAATTTATTGTCTTAAAGCGCTAAACCACAAAATGACAGGCTAACGCAATAAAGCAACAAAGGATTATCTCTCGACTAAGCCGCTGGCCAACAACAATCCTTAACAATCCGCACCCTAACCGTCCGTCCCTCATCCGCACTGTCGTCATCTTGCAAAACTTACTATACCATAACTTGGGGGTCTTATGTTAAAGTAAAACTCTGCAAAAGTTGCATAGTGCACGCTGATAGCACGCGGGTCACAACTTTCCAACAATAAAATACAAAAAAATTTGTTGTTTTGCAGTCAAAGTTTTACATTCGTATGGCTCTTCACATGGCTGGCATAAAAATTCTCAGCGCCCGTCAAGTAGTTCAATTAATTAAAAGTCAGGCAAATACATAACGAGCAGCATTACTCAAAATGCCATCACCCAATAGGTAGGAGTTTAAATGACTCCATCTCGCACACATCAATCGGCCCTGCCATAAAATAAAATCGATTAAAGGGTTCTTATATATATAATATATGCATTAAGTTGAATAGGTGGAGTTAAGATAACTGGAGAGAGAGCAAATTAACCCAAAAACAAATTTGAAAAGGATATTTACATTTGAGTTTAAATAGAAGATAACAAAAAATTAGCTAGTTGAGTAACAACGGCAGTTAGGGTTCAGATTCTGAAAAGTTCGACTATAACCCTATTCTTGTTAAAGTTTTATTTTTTAATATTTTCTTCATTTTTTCCAAAGAAATTTGTGCTTGGTCAAAATTATTCAATCAAATTATTTGACTTAATTTCTAATTATATAGTTCGTAGAAAAACGCCAAACTCAAATTATTATTATAATTTAATTTATAACGTAAAAGATGCACACTTTATGTAAATTTAAATCAAATTATTTAGTTCGCTAAACATTTATGCCAACCACTAATTATGGAAAGCTCATCTGAAATAAAATCAAATAAAGCCAAAAATCAATCAGAAATCCATATGAACGCCCTATTCCCTGAAATAGTTAATTGTATTTATGGTAACGCAACCTGCTTCGAGAATGTCGCGAAGCCAGCGCACAAAAGTAGGCAATACAAAAGCTAAAAACTGGGGCCAGCGTCAACGTTGCCATTGTTGTGTGTCTTCTATCGGGTTTCGGGGCGAAGCCAACGCACTTAGACGCATTCAAGCCCAAACACACACACACGCACACACCCACACACACACGCACGCAGGCTGCATGCGTTGACTCATTAACAGCCCCCATCTACCTGCTGCAATTGCCAGGGCATGCTGTAAATGTTCCGCAGCAGAGATTACTTTGCCTGATGCTGTTCGGCTTGGTTCCGGTGCTCAGTTCAGTAGGTGACACCAATGCGCGCGTTCACATCGCCGCCGCACAACGTCTGGCCTATTTGCTGGAGTCGTGCAACCGTGCCGCTTCGAGTCGCATCGCGTCGCGACGCCCCATGTGCCCGTTGCACAGACTGCGCGCACTTGACGCTATTGCTCCAGATTTATAAGTGTGCGTGCGCTGTGTATGTGTGCGTACAAGTTAAAGTCAACGATACTCTGGGGGCATGGGCGTGCCATTAGCGCCACAGCGCAGTGCCTCGCATTTGATTACATCAAAAGTTGAACCACGCAAGTTCAAGCTTGGTGCGTATCCCGCAGCTCTGATACGCTGACTCCACCTTTAGTCAAAATTCTTACAAAGTTTCCCACTTCTCTACCACGAACTGGCAACTTCTTTTCTTACACGTAATTATGCAAAAGTTAAACGCCGTCAACGCCAGTTTCAACGCCATCGGCGACGTCTCGCCGCGACCAGCCGGCTGGAAAATCAGTCAACACTTGAGCTGTCACATTAAATTATGCAAAAGAGTCCACAAATAAACACAAAAAATAAAGCCGGTCATTAAAAGAGCGCATTTAATTGGTCATTGTGTGAAGTGCTTACTGTAGAGTGTTACACGATTTGTACCATACTTAATTATGGCATGGCATACGGCTCAGATGTGTAGGCCACTTGGTTGTAAGTTACGCAAATCCGTCAAGTGTGCAGCTTACAAACTCGAAACTTGAATGCGCCACGCTGGCATTAATTGCCACTACGAATGATTTGTAAAAACAAACACTAAATGGGATTTTTGCGTGTACATTTTAAGCCTTTTATTCGCTCAAGTAAAGTGCAGATTTTTATTAAAATTTATTTATTTATTATATGCATAGGGTCGAGGTTGCCTCTTTAAGTTGAAATCGATTTATACTTCAAATCAATTACCTTTAAATACGAGATTAAAATTTCTAGTATATTTATATATTCTGAACCCATTGAAAATTGGTAAAAAGGTTTTGTGCAACTGTATGTAACAGGCAAAAGGAAGCATCTCCGACCCCATAAAGTATAAATATTCGTGGTCAGGATCTCTAGCCGAGTCGATTAAGCCATGTCCGTCTGTCTGTATGAACGCGTCGAATTCAGAGACTACAAAAGCTAGAAAGCTGACCTTGGACACATTTGGTTCGTATATACCTTACGCAGATCCCGTTTATTTCAAATGATCGATAACTTTTTATGTTTTTTTATTATCGTTTTTTATCGCTATTTTGACTCGGTTTAGGCATGACTACAAATCGAACCATGAAGAAAGAGACCATCCTTATGAAAATCGGTTAAGATTGAGGGTAAATTTGAGACCTATCTTTATATGGGAACACTAGGGTATTCTAAAATTTTTTACATGAATTTGGACCAAAAATTGTATTTTTAAACTGAAATGTAGAATTCATTTAGACAACGAACCATGAACACCAAGACCATCCTCATCAAAATCGGTTGACTTTTGGCAAAGTTACGACTGGGGAAAATTGAGACCTATCCTTATAAGGGAGCACTAGGGTATATATATCAACATTATTTACATGAATTAGGACCAAAAATTTTATTCTTAAACTGAAATGTAGAATTCATCTAGACAACGAACCATGAACACCAAGACCATCCTCATCAAAATCGGTTGACTTTTGGCAAAGTTACGACTGTGGAAAGTTGAGAACTATCCCTATATGGGAACACTACGGTATATATTTGAACATTTTTTACATGAATTTGGACGAAAATTTTTATTTTTAAACTGAAATGTAGATTTCATCTAGACAACGAACCATGAACAAAAAGACCATCCTTATGAAAATTGGTTAAGTTTTGGCAAAGTTACGACTGGGGAAAGTTGAGACCTATCCTTATATGGTAACACTAGGGAATGAATATATTTTTACATGAATTTGGACCAAAATTTTTTTAGACTGAAATATAGAATGCATCTAGACAACGAATCATGAATAAAAAGATCAGCCTTATCTAAATCGGTTGAGTTTTGGCAATGTTACAACTAGGAAAAGTCCTTATATAGAAAATTAAGCCAATAACAATAAACCATAAACCAATATCTTTTTTACTTCTATGCAAATAAACTCCTTACGCTTAGAAATATGTAAAAAGTGCTGAATATCATAGTTCGGATATTCCTTCATTAGGAGTATTACAGTTTTGCAATTAAATTTTTTTTTAATTTTTAACCACCTTAATACTCAGTAATTGTCGAAAGTTTGTGTGAATGTGTTAAATCCTGGGTTCAGGGTATCTCCTAGTCGGGAAGTCCCGACTCGAGCAATCTTACTTGTTTGTTCTAATATTTAGTCAGAATATTTGGAATAAATATTTTAAGATATTTGAAACATGTGCAATAACTCGGAAAAATATAAAGAAAATGGAAAATATTCCGTAATGTTTCAATATATGTTTTTCTTAAATAAAATTCAAATATAGTGTTATTTTTTTTCTATAAAATATAATTAAGTCTGTAAATTGGGATTTTCCTTTTTCTCAAGTAGGGCCCACATATATTTTATAGTACATTTTAATATATTTTATATTTTATAATGCGGTTACAAGTTGATTGGGTATAATTCATATAATTTGCATATTAAAGTATTTAAAAATAATGCGTTAACTGATAGTTAGTGGCAACTGCTACTAGGCAAGCAATCCGTATTTAATCTCAGCCTTGGTGCTAATAATTGCTGTTTGTTGTTATTACCGAGAATGCGCACTATCATCAACTGCTCGTTATGTGCACTGTGGAATTGGCTGGCACTTAAAAGGACAGGCGGGGACAGGACACTTAATTACATGCGTTGCGCAATTCTGCACTGTCGTCATGTCATGTCCTTCTCTGTTGTAGGTTGTCAATTACGGCATGTTCGACATGCAGCTGGCTATCAATGAAATGGACATGTTACAATAATTTTATTTCACAACAAAAAATTAAATGCAGTCGCGTGCCGCGCATATTTACATGACTATTAAATTAAAAAACATGAATGGACTGGACACGAACGCAAAAAAAAATAACACATATAAGCTGCAATCGTTTTGTCAATTATATGTTGGTGTGGGTTTATTTGTTTTAAATTTAGACAGCAAATTGTTATTATACATATATTAATTGGTTTCTCCCTCTCTCTCTCTCTCTCTCTCTCTCTCTCTCTAATTTAGTTCAACATTTCGACATGATGGCCACGTCACAGGATTATTTTGGCAACCCGTATGCGCTATTTCGCGGTCCGCCCATCACCATGCGGCCGCGCACATCGCCGCTGGGCGTGGCTGGCCATACGCATGCCAGCTATGCGGCACTCGATCTGCAGTCGCCGCACAAGCGTCACATCGAGACAGATGTGCGTGCACCGCCGCCGCCGTTGCCGCCGCCGCCGCTGTCGCTGCCACCGCTGCCGCCAACGTCGCCGAGGTAAGCCCGAGTCGAAGTGTGCAGGCGGGAGAGCGCTAGACAAGCACAGAATTGAAATACAGTATTGAGAAACGATTTGAAATGCATATCATCAGCAACACATCAACACTTACTTCAATCAACCAAAGCGCGTAAACCCAAAAAAAAAAAAACTTAAGTTTGAGTTTTGTGTTTTGGCAAACGTTTTTCTTAGCGATTTCATTTAAATTAAAGTAAAAGCCCTTAAATATGTAGTTACGGCCAAAACAAACTTAATTAGAGTCTTTTAACTAACTGCTTAAAGCATTTGTTAAGCCGTTAAATAAGAAAAATGGACCTTGATCCCATCATAGTAGAGAGAGTGAGAAAATAAAAAAGAAAAGTCATATAAAAAAGTGTTTGCTACGCTATTTAAGTTTAAATATAAGTAGTTCGATTAAGCCAAATCTTAAAGTGTGTAATCCCTATTGGCTCATAAAGCTGAACATGTGTATATGAAAATTCGCTGTAAGACAAAACACCAAACAAAACAAAAAAACACGCAGAACTTTTAGAGTTTTGAAAACTTCTAACCATACATATGATATTACTTAAAAAAAGTATATTTAGATTTTAAGCTATTGCAGAGCAGTTCGAAAACAGAAAGCACTTGTACCGTTGAAGCAGTCATGTTCTATGTAAAATTACCGAAAATATTACTAACTATTAACTTTTTAAATAATAATTATCAACATATGTCATTGAAGCTCTTATATTTATAAATATTGTAGTCTTTGCTAATTTCAAGTAGACTGCTAAACTTTGCCCAAATCAGCGTATATCATAGTAGAGAATATATATATATATATAGTTATTGGAATTATTCATACAGTGCATACTAAAATTATAAAATATGATAGCTAAAGCTAATATTCTATTTAAAAATCAAATATCTATATATATACATATATATATATATTTATACCCATTAGAAAACAGCTAAATATTTGGGTCCACTAGTTCCCATACTTATATAACTACAGCATATATGTACATATGCATTTAAAAGTAGAAAAGTAGTGAACATTTAATATATTTAATATATGAATTGATATTCTAAATTTTATTGCCTAATCAAGTTCGTAGTGCTTGGCAAAATCAACAATAATAAATCAAAATACAGCCAATGTTAACTCAAAGTATACGTAAACAAATAGCCTCTTGAAATTAAAGAATTTTTCAAATAGAAGCAAAATGCAGTTCAGCTAAAGCAATAAATTAAACAATAATTGAAATAAATTTCATAATATATTATATAAATTCATAACTTATTATATTCCAAAGTAGTTGACTAATAATACTATATATCATACAATGTATACCAAAATTTTTGCTATATTCTAGTGCAAATTATTTTCTAGTTTTTTAAGCGATTCATGTTTATGCCTACCAACTATTAAGAATTCTGAGTCCGAGGCATAAACACGCACCTCATGAGCACATTGTAAAATGCAAAATTTTAAGCCAAAAGTACAAAATGTAAGAAAGAAAAAACAGAAAAAAAAGCTAATAGAAGCCCAAATTGGCAAATCAAGTGTATATCAACTTGTACTTAAATATATCTAAGCAACTGTAAAGCAAACACTTTTCAAGTGACAAAAGTTAAGAGACAAATAGCCAAAATCAAGCACAACTGTGAGAAAGGAAGGAAATGAGCCCCAACGAGCGTCAACGTCTTCAATCAACATTCCCAACCGAGCAGCTGGTGGCCAATCATCAATCAACATTTTAAAGCCGAAACCCGAGCATAACTTAGTCAAAAAACAATTCATTAGCTTAGCAATTGAAAAAGTTTTTTCCAACTCTCTCTCTTATATACATACATATATAAAATGTAATCGAATCTAACCTAACAACAATCAACATGCACCCAAAACCTGTCAACGAGCGCGGTAAGTCAAGAGCCATTTACATTTAACTGTAAGCCATCCCTCTCACGTGTCTAGCCAACGTAGTGCGAACGTAGTGACTTAGACACCTAGAAAATGCAAGAAAATGGAGCCGAGACGAAGGGTCGCTGCATGCGAAGGGCCCGCCGGGTTAGCTAAGTATTGCGAGCAACTTGCTCCAAACATAATCTGTAGCGGAATTAGACCTAGGACTTAAGATTTAGCTGCATTGTGCGCATGTCAATAAAAAGTGTTAGCCCTCGACAGTGCAGCAACATGCAACAAAAGCCCTTGCGATATATAATTAATTCTACTTACATTTAATTCCCACATGCAACCAAATGTCAAACAACTCATAAAAAATATATAAAAATATAGCAATTTTGCATATTAAACTGTTGGCCCCCACTAAGCATTATAAGCTGCGGTATTACCGATAATCAAATCTAACGGAAATGTGCTTACAAGAACGCTAATGTGTGTTCTACAAGTGCCGCCAAGCACGCAAAATGGGTCTTAACATATAAATGCTTGTTTTCATTAAATCCAACAAACAACAAAAAAACCTTTGTAGTTGTAGGATAATCGTATGAAAAGAAAATAATATACCGAACACTTTAAGATATTGCTTAGCTTGCGTAACCCACCTAAGGTTAAATTAAACATTTCTTAAATAAATATCGTTTAATGAAATTTAAACGACAGTTAAACGTAGAAAGCAAAAAATTTATTAATGCATATTTAATAATTCTGCCAAAGGGCATACAAATTTGAGAATGCTTTACACAGGTTACATACATATAAGAAACTTGTTCTCGCATTTTTATAGTTTAGTTTTGCATAGCGAGCTGTAATGAGTCATGCAACATGCAACGAACCTTTTTCCGCCTGTTGTCGCATGTTGCATGTTGTGTGGCAAGTTGACGGCCAAGCGTTGGCCGTGCATTTCCGGCTCAACGTGTGATTTTGAATGAAATTAACTCTTTTGCATTTAAGGAACACATGTAACTGTCAAATAACTACCCTTATGGAATTTCGAGTTCCTTGATTGCGGCATTTGTGGTATGTCAATGTGTAGTCCTGTGAGAATGGAATCAATATTCGGTGACAATCGTAATCGGGGTGCAAATCTTAATGTCTCAATTTGTCAAAGTGCTGCTGTGTGGCAATAACTTGGCCAATTGCCTGGAAGCGTCTAATTTGTGTTGCCTAAGCTGGGCTAAGAAAGGACTTGTAAGATACCGAGCTCCTTTAAGCCGTATTTTTTGCCTAGCAGCAACAAGCCACACCGCAAACGAATAATAGTAGTAATAATGAAAATAATAATAGCAATGCATAAAATGGCCCCAAGACATGTAACACCATTAGGCAGCTGTCGAGGGTGCAGAGGGCGAGGACTACAGTGGTGCCAGCTCCTGTTAATGTAATTTAATTCTGTGCAACTTTGGCAATGCGCAGGCACTGTGAATGCCACTTGGCTTAGCTTAATGAATGCAGCAGACTGTGGAGTTGAAGCAGTATAAACACAAAAGATCTAGACTTAGGCTGCGAGTGCAACTGCGACCGAGACGGGAGTTGCCAGGAAGCACGCACTGACACCAATACACACACAAAACAGTAATAGAAATGTGCGTGTGGGGAATAGGCAAAGTGATGTCGCTATTTGTTTGCAGTATCCTTGTTTCATTCCCCGCACCTGCTTAAGTTGCCTCGTATTTGCAAGGAATTGCCCATGGTTATACCTAGCAGAAGACCTGTAATTAAAAACTCTACAATATATATACCCAGAACTCAAGTTCATGTGAAATTATGTTGCCCCGGATGTGGACAGTAAAAGCTATTGGCAGCATTCCTATGTAAGCATCAGTTTCAAATGGCAAAAGTAATTGCGGAAACAACCACAAGAACTGGAAGGAAATTGCACCTGCGGACAGGACAAGTCAATAAATCATTATTGCTTGCAAATACCAAAAAAAAAAAAAAAATAAGTAAATAAAACGGTACCTCTATATAGCAAAGCAGCTACAAAACCGAGCTGTATTTTTCATTACTGACAGTTTTAAGAATTCTCGAGTGCAAAAACTGTTTACACTTTTTATATACAATGGACTTGTGCTTCGCATAAGCTAAACAGCTTAACTTTTTGCCTCGGCATAAAGCGCCACTTTGTTGGTCTGCCACATTTTACCCGAGTAGCATTTCCGCTTCCGTTTTGGCCATATGCCCACAGCGGAGCGCCATTTTGCTTAGCTTAAGGCAAGAAATTGAGAGTACTCTCAGAGAAATGAACTTTAACAGCATTGAAATTGCGTAGTTTATAAAGATATAATAAAAGTGCTTAAAGCATAAAAATATGTTTTTATTAATATTAGTTCCTTTTACTTATAAAAATTACAAATTTATTATAGATAAATCATTAAGTGGGAGCTACAGTTAACTCTTAATTAAATCCCCAAGTATACTGCGATATTCTCTGATCGTTAAAACTTATTTTAAATTAAATTATACAAGTCAATTTTAAATTATGTTTAATTCCAGTGAAAATGGGCTAAATCAATATCTAAGAAAGGTTAAAACATAGTTTAAAAATCACAGAGCAAATTAAATAAAAAGTTTACTTTTCATTCAAGTTTTTGACTAATTGGCAATTGGCAAACAAGTTTGCACAGTTCGCACAAAAATATAATAAATTGGTTTCACTCTGACAGTCTTTATAATGCACAAAAGCCTCAAAGTAAAGCTTACATAACGATGGACACGAGGCAGTAAGGGAATGCAAGAACTGTCAGAAATGAAATGCTCTTTATAATTAACTTTTGTCAACTGGCTGCACACATTTTACACTACGTTCTCAGGCTTTGCGATTGTTGACACCCTCAAGTGGTTGCCGCTGCTCTTCCGTGTGACCAATGGCACAAATCATAATTTTAAATATGTATATAGTGTGTCTGCTGCGCTGCCCCTGCAACTTATCACTTGGCAAATGAACTGCCAAGTCCTTGGCAAGAAGGAGCCTTTGTTCGCACTGTAAGTCGCTGTGCAACTCCTTCGAGAATCGTCAGCTTCGCCATTGTCATTTGCCACACATACTCACTTGGTATTCAACGGCACTGCTCATGAGTACGCAAACTGTTGCACCTGCTGTTGATGCGGCTGGGCGGCGCTTGATTTACTGCTGATTACAATTTATTTGCGGTAAATGTCAGTGGGGTTCATTTGAGGCTGTTATTGTTTGCGGGGCAGACGAAAAATAAACAAACGACTGCTTAAATTTAATATGCAGATTCAATTTCTCTAATATGGTATATTATATAGGTGTTTGTTTACCCCAATGCAATTGTTTAATTAAATGGAAAATAGCTGCTCATTAAGGCCCATTTGGCTGGCACATACTTGGACGGGGCTTGCACTGCTTGCATTGGTAATTTAATTACATTATTTATTATACGCCCCGTGGGCCAGTTAAAGACTTTGCACTTGACTTGCTGCTGGCAATTATGGCTTGTGCTACAGCCACGTTACGTATACGCACAGTGGCATGTAAACGAACGGGCGGACCAAAATCTAAGGCCTAGAGTCGTTCACATTTATTGCCCTCCTTGCCGGCAATTTGGATCACTTAGCGCCAAAGTGCAATTAGATTCAAAAACGTAATTTGCATCTGGGGCTATTAAATTGGCAGACAAAGGCAAGCGTCCTCACAATGGTAAATTAGAAAATATCCGTTTGGGCAGTC
Source organism: Drosophila micromelanica (assembly GCA_004143825.1). Classification (NCBI taxonomy): domain Eukaryota; kingdom Metazoa; phylum Arthropoda; class Insecta; order Diptera; family Drosophilidae; genus Drosophila; species Drosophila micromelanica. Next base: position 76,257 of record SCDY01000030.1, on the reverse strand, counting down.
ACATATTTTCCTATGAACATACCTTAAAGAAGTGGAAAAATGATGGCCACATTAAATTGACAGTCAGGCAGTCAATGTGACAGACAAACTGTTTGCCCGCATCGTTGTTGCATATTTCATTAAAAATATTGCACGCCTGAGAACTGCCCCCGTGCACCCATGACAACTTGCCAGCTGCCCCTAACCCTCAACAATGTTGCACAAAAGCGCAGTGCGTATGGCAAGCACACAAACAAAAACACACACAGACGCAACATGAACATGTGCGTAACACTTAAGCGCCAGACCAGGTAAAATGCGAATGTGCTCAGCTGAATGCGTTTGTGAGCAGTCTGAGGAGAGCTGTGCCCCATTTGTGCGTGTGGACTAAAAAGTGAAACTTTTCTATGGGCGACTCCCCAGCTTGTAAGCGCTTCAAGGTGCACAAGTTTGCCTTTTTTCTTGCTCGCTTGCATTTTCTCTCAGCCAAATGCAACTTATTGAATTGGTGAAGTGCACGGCTTAGTTAACTTTTTCTTTTAATTAATGTTTTGTTTTTATTAGGTACGTTGTATTACACACTCTTAATTAAATTGAACATGGGGTTGTTATTTTCATTTTTAATTAGCAGATTTTTGTAAGCGTAAAAATCTTCTGGTTCTTTGCATGGTTGCCTACTTTTGTGCGTCTGGTAAAACTAAATTAGTGTTGGCCTAAAAGTATGCAAAGGCATATGTAAAAGCTGACATTGACAGCAAGAAATACAAGAGAAGCAATTGCTTAGTATTAAAAAAAAACAAAGGTGCTCAATATGTATATATATATATTTAACAATACTAAGTATACCAGCATACTATGCATATTTTTAATTTAATCTAATTAACTTGTGACACTTTGCTTGAACTACTGTGCCGGAAAGGCTGCCTCAGACGACGATAAAGACGACAAAAAAGGAACAGTAGATGAGTAGAAAAGGCACAATGCTTCTGCACAAAAATGCGAGAATTGCATACTCTTCATAAATAAAAATTTAATTTGTTATGCTGCATATTAACATTTGTAGTTGTTCATTAGAAAGAAGCAATTTGAAGAATATTTATTTTCAAGAATTATATTTGAAACATTATTATGACATTAATATTGTCATTTAAAAAATGTTGTGTCACATTCAAATTTTAAAGAGTTTTAGAAGTTTGTTACATTTTAAGCATACATTGCACGCAGCAGTGAAAGAACCCCAAGCGTAACTGTATCTACAGCCCATAAGCTGCTTTAGTAATTTTAGGCATTTCCCACTCGCTTGTGCTTTTTTGCATTTTGTGTGTCAGAACCAAGACGCAGTGGGCCTAACCTTCAGCGGGCTGTCACAGTTACCTGGTTTACCTGCTCCTCCATTTCTCTTTGGGTGTTATTTGCGCAGGCCATAAATTTCACTCAATGAGTGAAATATGAACTCAAAAATTATTTGCCATTTGCGCTTATTGGCTCAAAGCAAAACCATTTTTGAACAGTTTCAGTAAATGAGAAAACGTCGCGGCTGTGAAATCGTTGAGCACGAATCAAATTTGTATATAAATACCTAGAATAACCAATTAAAGTGTGAGTAATGTACCGAGGCCGAAAAGCTGACAATTAATAGTTATATTTGAAAATAATTGATAAATTGATGGACAGTTAAATGCCCATCGAAAGTCATTAGGCAGCCAGAGCACAATAATGTCAACATGGCCAACCATTTTTGGTCAGCAAAGTGGCACCGACCGGGACCACGAAGACAATGCAAATTTCAGGGCAAATTCCATTGGCTGACATGGCCGTGGTTTGCCCATTTTGGCACTGGCAGTGGCATTGGCAATGAAGCGGCCCAATGAAGCTATTATTTGTGGGGCCTGGCAAACACAATTGCCAAAGCTGTCCGCGCTGTGGCCATTCCGTAGGTGTCACTTAGCTGTGGGGCTGGCCTAGGGAGCTGCCGCTAAGAGCTCCAATTGGAGTCGGTGTACAGCCCCCGCTGCACGTGCGCGCTTGTCTTTCAGTTGTCTGTTGGCCCCGTTGGAATTACAGGAGCACTTTTCGCAATTAGCTGAGCTGAAATTACCTGATCGCTCTCAGTGCCGGACACTTGTATCTGTTTGTGCAATTGTTGCATGCAACAATTTAGATTAGCCTCCGACTTTGCCATAGCCCCGTCGATTGTTCTTGTCTGCTCCATAAAAATGCATTCCTGACGGAAGACTGGCCAAAGTAGTCTTCGTCGTCTTTGTATTTTTGTTATTTTTTTGCCTCTAATCTAAATGTTTAGCCTAGACATTTGATGGCCAACATGCGCCGTTGCCGTCACCAGAGCTGAGTGGCAGCTCCAGCTCTGCTGTCAATCGTCGTCTTCTTCTTGCCTGGACTTGGCTCGACTGTTTTGCCCCCCAGCACCGCAAACGGTGGCACTTTACAGTTGCACTTGCGAATTGGATTGCCTGCACAGTGTGCAATTATTGTAATCCATCCGGCCTGCCGCTGCTGCTGCTGCTGCTTTAAAAATCCAAATCGCTGTGCCGCAGTAGCTCAATGGTGGGCGTGTATATATATATACATATATACTTGCAGCGTGCCGCATTAACCCATTGACCCTGTTAGGCAGTCGAGGTGGGCGCATGATTGATGCGACACGTTTTTGCGCCACTTCTAATACGGTTGACTTCCTGCCGCAACCGGTTCGCCATTTCGGCTCTACAGCAAATTTGACACCCAGAAAAAATCAATCGCGCAAATCTTATCATTATAACATCAAAAGTTGCCAGCCACAGCATGTAAACGCTGCCAGGCAGCAACTTAATTTTCCAGGCAGACAACAGCAAACAGACGAAGCTGGCAACACAGCTGCAAACATCAGCGGCAATCAACGGCAGACAATCAAATGGCCAGGATAAAATCTACAGGTGCTGGCCAGTCAGCCAGTCGTCCAGCTGTCCAGTCGTCCACCTCGATCCAACTGTGTTGAGCTGCAGCGACTTTTCCGTCAAATGCTGCAACCGGTTTTTGTGATTTTTCAAAAAATTGCATTTGTGTTGATCCACGAGCTGAAGCTGTAGATGATGAGCAGGATTAGCCGACGCATTGACAACCATCTCTATTTCCAACTCCGACTCCAACTCCGACTCCGACTCCAACCTGTCTCAGTGACATGCAGAAATTATGTTTTGCCACATTGCAAACTTATAAGATGCCTCTGGCTACTTAACGCCCCGTTGCATTGGTCTCCTGCTTCGTGCTAATCAGTGTCAGCTGTAATTAGAGGCAAGCCACATTGGGGCAAAATCCACTCACAATGTAATGAAATCCACTTTATTTGAAGAAAATAGTTAGCACATTGCACACAAGTTCACCTGATCACAAATGATTGCAGCTTTAAACGTGGTTCAGAAAAGCTTAAAGTGGTTTAAGCCAATTTAAGCCAATATATATATTAATTGAGTTTTTGAATTATATATCAATTTGTTCATAAAGTCATTCTACTTTTTACTAATATAAAGCTTAATGTTTACATTAAAACAATTAACAAGATCCAGAATAATTATTATATTCTATATTAAGTTAAAACAATTATACTATTTTTGTTTAACAATATAAAGCTTAAAGTTCACAGCAAAACAATTAACAAGATCCATAATAATTAGGTAATTAGGTAACATTTTTTGAGGAAATAGGAAACTTCAGACAGCCTTCATCTACTGCGAATTTTAAGATACTTACCTCAAGAAATTTTAGGTATACCAATAAATATTTTTTATTGAGATTGAATACACTATTTTTGAAATAGTTCAGTAGTAGTTTAATGATCAGCTATCAAAGTTGCTGACCTAATTTTTCTCGACTATTTTTTGATTGCATATTTTTCACTTAATTGAAACAAGTGAATCCTGTCCACTATGCGATGCGCTATTCAAAGGCTGCCCACAAAATTAAATGTGTAATTATGACAATAATAAATTTACAACAAAACGGTTCGCTTGTTGCATGCTCTGCAAAAAATTGATTCGCCTAATAACTTCATTATCAGTGAATGCGGCCAGCGATTTGTTGACTGTTATATATATCAGCTGGTGCAGGCAGCATGCCCCAAACCTGCCATCCCCCTCACCCCACCGCCACGTAGCATCCACAGGTCAAAGACAAGCGTTGGCAGCGTTTTACAGTTTTGTTTTCGCTTCGAAGCTACAAACCGTTGCTTGTTGCACCTGCGGCAGCAGCCACTGGCGCATCATTGGCAGCAATAAGAAGACAAGCGGCTGCATCAGCAGCAGCAGCAGCAACAACAACAACAACAACACACGCTGCCTGCAATAAATCTCAATTTAAATGGCGCCCCAGCATGCGTGGCCAAAACGGTGTTTGGCTTCCACTGGTTTTCCTTTAGCTTTTCTTTTTTCTTTCCTGCTGTCTCCCTCTCTCTCTCCGCCTCTCTTTCTAACTCTGTATCGGACTGCTCATTTGTAGCAGCGCGCGTCAAATTTGTTGCCGAACCAGTTAAGACTAAAACTGCAGCTGCTGCAATTGCGATCTGGGCGGCTCATCGCAGCATCAGCAACAGCATCAGCATCAGCGGCAGCGGCAGCGGCACATTCGAACTGTACTCTCGTGTCCGTTGAATTTCGAATTGCGATTTACTGTGCCAAAGCGCGATCATTATCCTAACGCAATTTATGCGCGCTCCAGCCGCGCCCCACGCCCAAACTAATTGCAACAGGCAACTGGCAGCGGATTGCATTGTTAGCTGCCTTTTGTGTGCAACAGTAGCTGCTAGCCAACAACAACAGCAACTGCAGTCAGTAATGGCGATAATCATTATAAAAATCGAACGTTGCTCGATAACAACGCCAGCAACAGGAACAACAATGTTGCTGCCACAAACCAACAGGTTCTGCACGCGTCACCAGGCAACATCCACATCGACATCGACCTGTTTCGACTAGCATTAGCAGGCAATCTAAGGTCTTTGTCTTCCTGCCATCAACCAGATCGTTTCGCAACGACATTGAGCCCGGCCCCAACTCCGGCCACAACTGGGCCTAAACCCTGGCCAACAGCGCTGGCATTGCTGCAAGTATTAACATTGCCATCAACGGATTTGTCGGTCTTTATCAATTACGCTGGCTGAATTCAGTATTCTGCATTCGACATTTGCCACATTTACAGCAAGTGGCATCCACATCGACATTGGCATCTGCTCCTGCTGCTCCATGTAACTGTTCCTGGTCAGCTTAAGCTATGCCACAGCTGACAGCTAGCCGGCCCGATGTGCCATCAAGATTTATGCGGCCAATTTGGAGAAATTGCTTTAGATTCCAAATAGATTTGAGCTGGTGTATCTTGTATCTTTTTAGCCAATATAGTTTGATAGCCATAAAGTATATATTTGTATAATCATTACTAAGTATAGAGCTTTTGATCAGCCTGATAATTTCACTATATGGATATAATTTCTCTTTGTCATTTTCCATTTTTCATTGCCATTTTACAAATGGCATTTCAGCGCTTTCCTATATTATTTATGATACTTTGTATTCCGCAGCTGTCAATGCCTCAAGAATATAAATGTTATTTCTGACCTTTTCTCTGTGTAGATGACACTCATATAAGTCTGAACCGGGTCGACAGCTTACAAATAGAGTTAATAATAATTTAAATATTTTTTTTAAATATTCCATTTAAATTTAAGGACTTCTATTGCCAATTTCTCTAGCCATTTGGAATTGTATATGCTTAACAATTTTAAGCAACAGAAAAATATCTGCTTACCTTAAGTTATATATAATTCGTTTATGCATTAAGAGTAGCTAAGAAAAAAACTGAGAATTTTCATAAGGCTATAGTTATTTGCTTAGAGTGAACACTGTACTAGCTCAAGTAGCAGCTACTCCATCAGCGATCAATTACAGTTAACTCTTTCAAGGACATATAACGGACAGCCAAGTGACAGCGACCTAGCGGTAAAGCCACACACGACAAGAACAAGTGCAACTTCTAAAAAAATAAACTAAAAAATAATAAATAGAGAAAAAAGTATCTGCTGGATACTTTAGCCAATGCCACACGACAGCCCAGCAGATAACTCACTTTATAAGACTGAACAGGCGAGCGAACCAACCAAAAGCAACTGACAAACATAACAGGGAACAATAACGAGTACAAGCAGCATTGATAGCTAGCCGATAACAGGGAATAACAATAACAACAACAACAATAACAACAACAACGACAGCAGCAACAATAAACAGGGTTAGTAAAAATCGAGGAATTTTCAAGTGGATTACCCAGTTTTTTGCAAATGCAACGTGAAAATAAATAAACTTGTGGCATGATTGGCTGTGCATGATTAGTCACATGCTGAAAGGCGAGTGGGATAACAACTGAAGGCACCATAAAAGAGATGTAGAGCGAGAGCGAGAGGAAGAGGGAGAGGGAGAGATAGAGATATGGAGCTGGGAAGCTGTTGTGCTTAATAGAATTGATATAAGCAAGGCCGGTCGTAAGATACACGAAAGATAGGCAGCAGCAACTGCAACAGCAGCAGCGGCAACAGCATTGCAATGCCGTTTTTTTTTTTTTTTTTTGCTGCTGCAACAACAACAGTTATTGTAACAATAAAATTAGCTAACGATATGAAGGCAAGGCTGAGCAACAAGCAACAATAACGGCAAACTAAGACAAGAAAACAGGAACAGGTGGCAAACGTTACACGAACAACGGCAAATGCAATTGCTCGATACTGTTGCAGAGGCAGAGACAGTTGCTGCTGCTGCTGCTGCTCCTTCTCCCATGTAAATCATATTCGTGGCGCCTTTCCTTTTTTTCACTGCTTGCTTTTTATTTTATTGCACTTTATTTCGCATTCAATATTCTGGAGAAATCTCAAAATTGCAACCGGCTAAGGACAATTCGTAATTGCAGTTACCTGTTGCTAGTGCGCCCTCAGCTGTGCTAGATAAGCTGGTTATTTTGAGTTTATAGATTGTCTGCTTCACGCTTTTCATGCTCATGGTGCCTCGCACCCCCACCCTCCCTTGAGAGCACTGTCTTCATCTTTGCCTTTGTGAGTTGCCTGTGTGCAGTGTTCGTCGCTGTTACACACTTTATTGGCCCATTTATGCTGGACTGCACTTGTTATTGCCATGTCGATGCCACTCTGAAATATGCAATTTTTGTATTAACTGTATGTAGGGAATGCAAAAAGAGCCGATTTCAGCCGTAACTAATGTGACGATAATAAAAACGTCTTAAGCTGATTGACATTTTTGTTCTGACAAAGAAATATTTCTTTCGTGACGAATGGTTAATAAAGTAACTGCATTTAAATTAATGTGGTTTTTTAAAGCAAAAACAAAAAAATTATGTTAAGCAATAAAAATAAATTAAATTAAATTAGTACAACAAATATTACCAACTTATCCTTTCTAAAGTGCAATTTCAAACGAGTTATGAGAGTATAAAGAGAACTAAAGAGTTTTTTTTGTAAATTAGCTAAAAATTTTAAAATTTTTCGAAAAACTTAAATTTCCTAAAATGAATAAATATCATAAAAATCGTTTAATCTTGGCAAAGTTATAAGGATTTGATTTTTACCTTGAACCCGAAAACTTTACATATGGTATCAAAAGTTTATCTCAATACTTTGTTTTCATGTTTTCAAATCTAGAACATTTGCCAGAAACACATAAAATTAACATAAATAATTTTAAAACAAAAAAACAAATAATAAGAATAATAATAAAGAAGAAAAGCTAGTCTCAGTATTTGCCATTATTAATTGAATATATTTAAATAATTTCAAACATCGTCCATCATAACTAATAAAATCAACTTTACAAAAGAAACATAGACACAAGCAGTTAAGCACAAGCAACAACCAGAGACAACAGATTCGAGCAAAAAATCAATTTACATAAAAAATGTATACGCCATGGCGCCCAGCCAAGAGGCAGAAAAACGTTGCCCGATGCATTGGTGATGGTCAGTCAGCTGCCCATTGTGGCGGCAACTGCAATGCGTGCGCCATTAGAAAGAGTCGATGAGCAGGTGGGCAAGAGGCGGCGCTGTAGGGGGGAGGGGAGCTGGCAGTGGACGGAGCAGCACTCGATGGGTTTACGTGGCTTGAAACCGTTAGGCCGCAGCATGAAGCATCTGAGAGTTTCATTGATGGCAGCCCCGTCCGGTGCGATACGGGCCAACTCAATCAGCCAGTCAGTTGGACAGACATGCGCAGGGAACACTCGGGCAGCTCTTCAGTTGCAATTTCAGCTGCCCAATGGGACGCCCCAAGGATCAATGGCAGGTTTATGCCGTTATTGGCCGCTTGACTGTTGTGTAATGCATGTTAATTTCATTTACTGGCTAAATTATTGTTATTATTAGCCGGACTGCCAAACGAACTATGAGGGGAGAAGAAGAAGGAAGTTGTCAAGCATGGACTCATAGCTGATACGGTAGTTTTCTTATACTGTATACTAAATTCAGAGCATTCTTATAAGGAAAGAAAGAAATTTAAGAAAGAATTTTTGACATTTTTGTTATATATTATCTATATCCATTTTTGGGTGAACTTGGCAATAAAGAATCTTAAAAAGCTGTGGAATTTTTGTATGCCATCTGAAGTTAATGCGCATTGCTTTGTTACGTCTAATTGCTTAGCTGATTTATTTGGCCCACTAATAAAACATTTTTGGGCACTCGAAACACCTGCAACCCAATAAGCTGATAGATACTTACTTTCAATTGAAAGCTCCGGCCACACGATCGCAGTCGCTGCTCGATGGCGCGATTAGCGTGCAACAAATTGCACAGATTTATTACGCGCTGCGCCGCGCAGCAACTGCGATGGCGATGGCGACGTCGACGGCGACGGCGGCTGCGCAGCAATTGTGCGACGGCGGCTTATCAAGCGGCTTTGCCAATTTTGGCAACAACAACAGTTGCACAGTTGCACTGGCAATGGCGATGGCGATGGCTGTGTTATGAATTATTGGAAGCTTTTGAGTACTGCCGCACGGCGTGCTACCAAATTTGTGCGCCATGCTGGCCGGAGGACCTGCATTCGTTGCTGATGCTGGCGACAACAGCGACAGCAACAGCAACAGCAGCAGGAGGCGACTGCGGCAATTTGTCAGCACAGCCGCAACGTGTCTGGGTTTGGGTTTAAGTTTGGGCAGTTGGCAAAGCCAATGCCAAATATGGCCGGGCCATGGCAAATGCCGCGTCTCTCCCTGTAGCCAGCTGCCCCAAGTTGCAGTCGCTGTTGCTATAGCTGTTGCTGTTGCACTTGCGCATGCGCATTTATCGTTTACGTTATTTGTTGCCGCTAGTTTTCCAGTTAGCCTCAGTTAGCTGCATTTGCTCAAAGTGAAAGATTTACGCGGCCTCGGCCTGCTCTTGGCCCCACCAACTCCGACGGTGCTGGTGGTGCAGTGGTGCAGTTGTGCAGTTGTGCGCATGCGTGCCGTTATGGTTTATTTAATGCGTTTTGAAAGTGCATTTTCATGTTCGATGAGATTGATGAGAAAATTTGATTTATTTTTTCTACGTATCGCTCGTACGCTCATAATATTGCATTATTATCCATCCCTCTCTCTCTCTCGCTTTTGCTGGCTCTCTGTGCCTATTGGCCTGGTCATTGGCCATTGGGCCATCGCTTGTCAGTTACACTTACAGGTTGCGGCATTTTGTCAGAGGGACAGTTAGAAAAGGCCGCCTCGCAGATCGGCATCCGGACTGGCATTCGCTGCCATAAATGGCCTGGCATGGGAATTGTGATGAAATATTTTTTTGCCTCTCTTCTTCTCTGTCCCTCTCTCGCACTTTTCGCTTTGGCTGGGAAATCGTAACGTATGCCGCGCTTTGAATGCCAATGCAGGGATTGGCATTGCCACTGACGTTTGGCAGAAATTGCTGACCATATAAACTCAGTCAAAACATATTTGATAATCTTCTGCATTACTTAAATACTCTAAAAGAAATACGTGCCAAAAACTATCAAATTCTTAAATATAGCATGTTAAATAAAATTTCTCCCATTTAATTTTGATTAATTCAATTAATTAATTGTGTATAATATGAAACAGATTCTGACCTTATTTTTGTATTTAATTATTACTATTACAATTATTTTCAATCATTATTTTAATAGTATTTTAGTAGTATACCGCTCATAAATTAGAGACTTTTTCCTCGCCCATAAATTGGCAGGCACTTAATGTGATCGTAAAAACATTACAGGCCATGTAACGTTGAGAAAGTTGCCAATTGCCTAACTAGCTGGCTGCCTAGGGAGAGGTTCGACGACTTTGTTGCCAATATTAGTTACGTTTGGCCAATTAATTACATGATCGTAAAACATGCATTTCTAAGCGTATTGATAACGGAGATAAAGGCCAATGCAATAGCACATAAAATGTGCCTGCTTGTGATCGGGCCCACAGTTGCTGACGGTATCAATAAACGCATCGTTAAATGCTGCTGCCACTCGTTATAACTGTGCTCGCATCTCGGGGTCTGCGCTCCACGTTCTTCGCTTTGTGTTCTTCTTTCAGTGCTGCTCGGCTCGCAGTTATTACATAAAATTCACACACCACAGGGGGGGTCGATTGGCTGATGCCGATGCTGGACCACAGCCTCCTCTGCCGTGGCAGCCACATCAGATTGGCTGGCAACGTGTCGCCTCATTTGCTGTCTGTCGCATCTTGCATAATGTTTATTAATGCGCAAATTTTTACGATGCGCTGCCCCCTTTTAACGATGCCTTTTAACGATTGTGCGCTGCCTGGACTCGGCCCAACACACAACCAATGGAAATTCAATAGGTACCAGTTACTGTTGTTATTGTTGTTGTTGTTGCTGCTGCTGCCATGCAAGAATCGCTTTTAGGCCTTAACAGCATTTTTATGGCCCATGGATGTGGCCGGCCGGCCAGTTAGCTGTTGCTGATGCTGCTGCTGCTTACTGTTCTTTTGCAACAATTTAAATTGCAACAATTTACAATTAGCCACGTTTGTGCTCCATTTTGTCGTCTTCTTGGCCATCTAACGGTCAGCCAAGAGCAGTATGTGGTCTGCTATGAAGTACCACAGTGCTTGGCAATTAAATGAGCTATTTGCCATTTTCTTCTGGCCGTTTATAAGTAATTCCCGACAATTCTCGCCTCGCCTCTCCACTCTCCCCTGCCAATTGTGATTTATGCTGTCTGCTTGAAATCACTTTAACAATATTTCTGACCGTTCTTTCAGCCACCCACTTGGCCAGTTTTCAGCTTGTATTTAGCTTTGCTCTTCGCTGTTGCCAGCTGCATTTGATGCATATGTTGTTGCTGCTGTTGTTGTTTTGCTGTCATGACCTTGACCAAGGAATTGCTGTTGCTGCTGCTGCTGCTGCAACTTGGCGCACGTGGCAAGTGGGCGGGGCAAGCGCCATGCGCTCGTGCGTGTCATTACATCATTCGGTACACAATTTGCCAACAGTTCGAAAGTTTTTTTTTTGTTGTTCAACTATTCCTCGAGCTATTCGAAATTGGAAGCCTTTCATCCTTTGGCATTACGTGTACAGTAATAACATGGCACGCCTGTAATACCTTTGCCTTTGCCAGTGTAAGCTGCAATTTGATAAACGTGCCGACACTAATGTTGACTGCCAGGCCAAGCGCTGCTGCTGAAATTGATGTGTCTGGGCAAATACATCCTTACACCCTTGCAGGGAGTATTATAATTTTGTCACGAAATGTGTTAAGCACATGCATGTATATTATTGATCTTCCATATATTGAAATCGCTTTAAATGTAAAATATAAAATCGATCGGATCGGAGTACTATATCGAAAGTGACATGTTACAAACTGTATTAAAATCTTAAATATATGTTTAATATAATATTACTACACAAACGATCGAAATAAGTTTTATAAAACTGTCGTTGTAAAACTTTTATTAAAACTCTTTAAGAATCTCATAGGTATTTATTTATTAAAGGGTATTGAATCTTTGGCATCTCAAATGTAACTTTATTGCTTATTATTCTTTTTATTAGTTTTTTTTATTATTATTAGTTGGACTCTTTGCAAGTGGAGATGTCCATTATTCCTTTTTGAGTTTGCCTAGTCCTAAAGCATAAGTAACTAAATGAAGGAAATGTCACTGTAATATGGACTTACTATATTAAATTAAACATAAAAAAAAAATTAACTTACTTGCGAAATGGTCTCTGGTATTGATTATTTCTTGTGCCATTTTACGAATAACATATAACTGCAATAATGGTCTGTAGTCAGACAGTCAGAACACTAATTGCAATTGCTATTGTGAGCAAAAACAAACTAACCTCTTCTAGTTTGTCAGTATGGATACCAAACAGCTGTTCACCTCGCGTTAGGTGTCAATCACGCCTCTGAAATTGACTTGGCCTGTAATTAGACGATAGCAATAAAAAAAATGAAAAATGAGAATAGGTACTATATTATATTCAAATATGTAATTTTCTTTGACGGAATATTCATGAATAAACCCTTTTAACACCTTTTAAAATACGTAACAATTTTTTATGTTAGTGCTAAACAATTTGATTTATAAAAGAAAAAAATTAATTTTTTTTAACGGATCAGGCTATTTTATTTGCTGTAATAAAGCTCAAAACAAGTATGTTCAACATCCCCGGAAACGTTTACGATGATCAATTTATTAATCAAATAGTTTTTCAACTGTCCGAAATCAAATCTCTAACCAATTTTTAAAATTTTACTTGAATTGAGTTAAAACAAATAAAACTAGCAAAAGTAAATATAACAGCAGAATAGGTTCATGATTTCTATTACTATAACTATAAAAGAGGCTAGCTCTGGTATTTTCGCTTCTATTATTCTACTTAATAACCTCCCCGACAGCAACTTAATATTATATATTTTTTATAAATTTTAAGGGGACTTCAAATTATTTTGATGAGATTCCTGAAGATTGAAATATTTATTGTAACGAAATTTGACAAATTTGGGAAACTGGAGTTTACGCACAACTTCAAAGATATTTTTAACTTTCTATTGGAAAAAATCAATCATCTTTTAACTCAGATTTAAATAAGTGTCCAATTTGCTCACTTTTTTACTAGTTTATAAATAAACATGATGAACTCGTTAATTTAATTTTTTCTGTGTAAACCGAATCTTCGACCAAGTCCATGTCACGTTGTCCAGGACATGGAAAACCAGGCGGAACCATTTACCGCAAAAATTTGTTTGTGTACTTGTACACGCATAGCGTACATAAACTTTTGTAATTTGAAGAAAATCTAATATGTATTGTAAGCAATCCTCTCATTAAATCAAACCCATGATCCAAACATCACAGTGATCACGATCCGCCTATATGATCGACTTGAAAGGCATCAAGATGAGATCAGCATACGAGCGGGCGATGCGACTTTTACTGCTGCCACTGCCAGTTACAGTTAACATTATTAGCTGCGGCATTGAGAACAAGTCAGAAAGAACCACTGCAGCAAGAACAACTTGGCTCGAAGAACAACTGCAAGTGGCCGCTTAATGACTTTAATAATCCTGTCACCGATCATTAAAAAATCTCTGCGAACACACAAAAGAAATTCCATGGCAGCTCCAATCAAAATAAAGTACACGCTCTTCCTGCCCAGGCGACTTTGTTTCGGGGGCAGCTGAGCGAGCTGAGAGAAGGCGGCCAATTACAGTGAAGCCGGAGACATTGTTGACCAAAACAGCGGAGATGCGAGCGGAGCGTTTCTTGTGATGATCGCGACGGTGCGACGGACTTCTTCTCACATGCTATTCAAATTTTTTTTGTTGTTTTTAACAACATTTTAATGATAACTTCAGCAAACATTAAAACTCATTCAGCCATAATAAACATTAATAACACTTTAATCCAGCGAGTGGCCAGAGGGGGCAGAGGAAGTGGGCGAGGGCAGGGTGGCCACTTGAATGCTGCAGCTGTGCCAGCGAGCGCTATCAAAATAATCAGAGGAGCGGGCAGTGGCAAGACCTGAGCAACAAAAAAAAATAAAAATGGAAAAGAAACAGTGCAATCGTGGACTCTGGCCGCCAGCTTGGAATAAATAATAGAGAAACTTGTTGTTGCCTGGGCGCGTTGTAAGGCTATAAAAATGCATGTTTGCTAAATCAATGCAACAACTTGGGGGCATGGCAGCAGCAGCAGCAGCAGCAGGCAGCAACTGTTGCAGCAAAAGCATCCCACATGCAGCCCGTTGGACCTATACGAATATGTATGTGTGTGTGTGTGTGTGTGTGCACCTACCTGCCCACCTTTCGTTTGGCATCCTTTAGTGGCAGCTCGGCGGCTGTGTGCGATCTTGCCACTTACGTAGGCCGCGTGTGGCAGGTTGCCGTTGCTCGTTGCAATGGGCTCAGGCCCCAATGCCCCATACCAAGGTCTTTCTTGCTCGCAGGCCAGATCAGTTTGCTTCCTAGTTGCACCAAGCTGCTTCATGTAATTGTGCGCCCATGTGTGTGCGTGTGTGTGTGTGTGTGTGTGTGTGTGTGTGTGAGAGAGACAGAGGTTCGCCTGGTTCTTTGGTGGGTTCTAAATGTCGCTGTCCCTTGTACTGTGATGTGTTTGGCCGGCTCAATTAATTATCTAAAGCCGTTTGCAACAACAAAATATGAGACGAAGTCTTAAATCTTAAGCCCATCAAAGTGATATAAATGAAGAAAAAATGTGTGTGAAAAATTAATATAAATATTTATCAAGTATATTTGTGTATATATAACTATATTTATATTCAGCTTCCCAGTGCATAATTCAAAAAAGGAAATTTAAAGAATTATAAACGAAGCAATATTTTAGTAATGTTATATTTATATAGACGCAAATTTTATTTGTACATTTATAAGTGATGAAAATATTCCCTTAGATTATTATTAAGTACATTTTGAAGTGTATACGAATAGTCGGCTGTGTGCAGTCAAGTTTTGATTGGATTCTATTACTTTTATTTCACTTATCAAGCAAACATGTTGCCGTTGCACGGCCCCCTGCCGCTAAGTTGTTGCCACAGGAAAATGGCAATGGTGGACGGTCCGCTATCTTTCGTTTGGTCGCGTCTTATGGCCTACGAGTAGGTCCGCGAAATAGCATTTCAAATCTGGTTGGACGGACTCGGGACCTGGGACCTGGGATCTGGGATCTGGGACCGGTCGTCTGGCATATTTAAAGGTTATGTAGAGGGCTGGCAGTTGCAGTTGAGCCGAGTTTAAGTGCCAGGCTGCGTAATAAACATAAAATTCAATTTTCATTAAGATGTTGGCCAGATCCCTTGCTATTTACCGTTAGCTGCAACTAGCTCGCATAGGGCTTTCGAGTTGAGAATTATTTCAATAATGAATTCGCGATAAGCCGCTCGACGTTCACTCGCATGCCGGTCACCGCGGCTTCTTAAGCGTTTGCCAGCCAGGAATTTTCACTTTATTCGTGCAACGGGGTTAAAGCGATCCCAGCCTACATGTTGATGCTGCTGCTGCTGCTGCTGCTGCCCGAAGGTTCTCAAGTGCGCAATTTTCTCACATGGCAGTCGCCAGAGCCATTCCCAGTACATGCACCAATACCAGTCCACGTTGCAGTCCCCAAGTCAAGTTGTCCCTCCAAAAGTTGTAGATTTAAATGAACATGGCGCTGGTTGAACGGACGGCGGGACAACGGCTAATGCCCAGGCCCATGCGTGTTGATCTTCCTGCCTGGCCGTGCTGCGATTTTCAGCCGATTGCAGTTACCGGTTGCCCATGGAGCTGACACCGTTGACGAACGTCATCATGAGCTGGCTGCGATAATGAAGATTAGCGGCGGGGCCAGCCGATTCAGATTGCAGATGCATTCGCGTGGCTTTCACCCCTCCCGCTCACCATAAAAAAAAAACAAGTTTGCCCCACTGCAGTTGCAGTTGCAGTTGCCGTTGCAGTCGCTGTTGTTGTTGTTATTATTTTCTGCGCTGTTGTTGCAAGTGCAGCGCGGCAATATTTAAATTGTTTTATGCTTTGGAGTGCTGTTAGCCGCCCATTGGGCCGCTCCTCCCCCCGACTGGGCCAACGCATGTCCTAATGCGTAAAGCAGCGCTCCGCTGGAGAGCAGCAACGCAATCGCTTCCTTGTTGGGCTTACCTCGTTTCAATTCGTTGTTGTTGCTGTTGTTGCTGTTGTTGCTATTTGAATTGCTGTTGCTGCGGCTACCGCCTGTACCTGCTTTAAATTTCCGTTTATGCCTTTTGAGTGCCTGTAAAATGTTAAATAAAATTTAAATTTATTGCATTGCCGAACGGCGATTGACGTCTCTGCGCGCATATGACCAAGTGGTTGCCCAACCAGATGGCCAGAGCCACGCTTAACGCTTATCGCAATTGCTTATGGCCAGCTACTACTTACCGCAACTGCAGCTCAAAACTGCTTGTTTTGGGGTTTTATCCAGGCCTGAAGCCTGTACCCAGCAGCCGAGCCAAGTTTAGCTTTTGGCCATCTAACTATGGAACATTACCTATATTTGCATTTTATGCAAAATTTTTAGCACCTTTTTAAAATGTGACAGCCAAATTTAGCTTGTTTTACATAAATTAAAATTTTTTTTTGCTTCTTATTGTTATTATTATTTATTTATAAATTTTTTTTGGCGTTTCCCGTCTATACCCTTTAACTTATTTTTTTTTTAGATTTTTTCACATAATTATTTAAGATTCTTTTTGTTAAGTTTGAAGAATATTAGTTCTATACGCTTTTTACTACAGATAGTAAATATTATTGTTTTTGTGATATTTTAAAAAGGTTATGAAACCTTTTATTTTATATTTTATAATTTGCTGGCATTATTTGTGCACATAGAATGCATAATCAATCTCTAAATATGCGTGAAAAATATATTTGACTAAGGGGGCTTACATGCTTTATTAATTAATTCAAAAATTCAAAAATGTTATTATTCAATAATGCATTTATTTTTAATGTAGAATCAATCTATAGGACATCTCATGACCAAAAAGTCATCAATCATGAAAATTGGTTGACTTTTGACAAAATTATGCAATTTTAATTTAAGTTTTTAATTTTTAATATAAAATCGAGAACTTTTACATGTCAAAAGTTTCGTAAATTTTGGCATGATTTTTAACAGAAAATTTGACCCCCTTCGAATAAGTTGAAATGTTGTTTAGCTATGCATAATCGATTAAAAATATAAATTTCCAATTCTAAATTTTGAAAGAAAAAAAATTTGTCGTAAATGTTTAGAGAAAATATGGTAGCTAAAAGCTCCGGTTGCGGATTTTACAATAATAATACAAGACATATGTACTTCGATTTGTTATAGTCTAGACATATAACCCAAGTAAACTTCCTGTTTAGATTAAAATACACCAGGTTGCAGTTTGGCGTTTGGGGATAATTGTTTATATATACTATCCAATATTCACTCTGTGAACGAGCATAAAAATAAACAGTCCAAGCCTTATCTTCCCAAACAAAACCCACAACAAGTCTTAATTATGATTACAATCACGATGTAATTATTTGAGGCTAGTTGTCTTATAAGCTTCCAAATCTTGATCACAAATTGATGTTAGGCATATTTGTTGTTTGTCTTGTTGCCGCTAATGCCGCGTGGCAGGCTCGCTAAATATGGACATTAAATGCAAAATGAGAGTAACCGCAAAACGGTAACAACAACAAAAACGATTTTCCACTTGACTTAAGCTGCATTTACGAACAAGTGGGCAGAGGCTGACCAAGGCATTTAGCAGGGGAGTCGACGCACAGGAATTGCCTGCGCTTAGTTTATTTTTTATTTTTATTTTTATTTTTATTTTTTTTTTTTTTTTTTTTTTGGTCGGGCCGCTGCCCACATTTCTACCTAAAAGGAGTCATAGAGCTAAGCCAAACTCGAATCTGAACTCGAACCTGTTGCCTACTGAAATGTAAATCTTGATAGTAATTTTAATAGAAAAAGCAACAAAATCCGTTGCTCGGCCCTGGCGTGAATGGGGAAACGGGTGCTGCAGGCTGGAGGCTGTTGTGGTAACACACAAAGGCGCTGGGCATACAAAACGTTGGCTAACTAAGCGCTGGCACGGGATAACACTCCAGCAACAACAACCATAACAACAACAACAAAAGCAAGTGAGCTAGACCCACACCCATGCGAGAAGGCAACACCTAATGTTTATTGTGCCATATAAATGGCAGCATTTGCAGTTAAGCAATGTCCGCTGCTTAGTTGCAGCCTGCTGAACGCATTCCTTGGCCAAAGTGGCTGCTTCTCAGGTACATTGGCCCAATCCTATCTAGCCGCTTTGCGCTGGGCCGTCGCCCGCTGAGCCACGCCGCACTGAGCCGAGTGGACAAACCAGATATTGATAACGGCTCTTCGATGCTGTTACTTTGCAGCCGCATTGCTAAGGCCCTGGTTGTGGCAGCAACAACAGCAGCAGCAACAGAGAAGAAGAAGCGTCGCAACGTTGGCTATCATGCAACATTTGTTGCCTGCTTTAGACACAGCAACACTCTCCTTGCCTCTTTTTTTTGTTTTTGTTTTTGTTTTTTTGTCTTTTCGCTTGGGCTGTTTGTTTTCGTATGGAATTAAACGGCGCGCACAGGTGCTGGCCAAGAACGAAGTCTTTGGCTTCAGGTGCAACACTGCTGCAGTTGAAGTTGAAGCTGTTGCTGTAGCTGCAGCTGAAGCTGAAGCTGGATGCATTTTATTTGCAATTATTTTGTAGCGCACTTTATTCTGTTAGCCAAAGGAATTACTTGGCCATGGCTTTGGTTTGCACTATAGCGCGGCTTTTATCAGTTGCCTGGCCATCTTCGAGTACGGCTTTGGCCTGGCTAGAAAATAGAAAATTCTAATTTTGCAACGCAGCTGCGCGCCGGACTGCACAGGGAACACCTCCTGACCACGGCCCCTTGTCCCCATTTTAGCCAACTATTCCGTACCCATTTGCCGTTGCCCATGTCGACCTGCCTGTCGCGCTGTTGGTGGCGCTGTTGGTGTTCATTACGCAAGAGGTTAATGCACCAGCCTCGCACCACTTGGACTTGCCGCACTTGCCCTGCAGTCATTGCATTAAATCAAGTCGAACTTGTTCGCTAATTGGGGCCGCCTTCCCAGCCATGTATGTGCCACTTGGGGACAACAAAAGTCTGTCTGAAACTTGGCAACAGGCACAGAATGTAATCATATTTTAAGTTTGAATTTTAATGCAATTGATATATTGCGAGACACAACTGTACCCAATTTCGAAAACTTATTCAAATATTGAAAAAATATATTTGACAAAATGTGAAATTTATGAAACCAATATATTATTAAAACTATGTCAACATATTATAATTTTAAAATTTTTAAATTTTTTATCAATTGTTTTTTAATCTTATTTTAAGCCTCCAATGAGCATTACAAAGGGTTAATAATCAAACATATGTATATAATGGTTATTAAGTAGCCTAAAAGCATGCAATAAAAATTTTCAGATTTTATGGGAAGGGGAAAAACATTAGCAATTATACAACTTGTATAATATTTGAAAAATTTAAAAATAAAAATTAATTCTTTGCATTTAAAATTCAAATATGGAAATTATTTGTTCGAATACACAAAAATAAGTAAATTTATAGATAATAGAGAACCCTAATTAATGTTCTGAACGCATTAAATGTGCTTCTATTTTTTTTGAGTCTCAAATTATTCATCTGTTGATTTGTTTCATGAAGACAAAAGACGAGCTTCTCTAAACTAAAACTGTATCGCGTCAGGGATTATGTAAGCATTGAGAAAACATGTTTTACCAAAAACCAAAAAAAAACAGCAAAAACTACAAACCAACAAATAAATATGCAAAAAAAAATAAATAAATAAAACAAAAAATCTAAATGCTGCGAAATAGCAAAGGTCGTCAAGCAAATCAGCAGCAACAACAATATTTAGCTACGATAACGAAAACGATTTTGAAGGCTGTTCTCATGCAGCGGCCCAAACCCAAACCCCAAATACATTAACAAAAAAAAAACAAAGCTTTAAACTGCCAAGTAGCAATAATTAAATATAATAGCAACAAAGCAGACACAAATCGATGACTGCAACAAGCGCTGAACAAATTTATTACAATTTAAGAAAAAAGAAAAAACACAAAAAACGCAGCGAAAATAAAAACTTCCGTATTTGCCAAAAAGTGGTTGTCACTGGGCTTGCGTTTATTGTTGTTGTTGTTGTTGCTGTTGATTTTGCTGTTTTTGTTGGTCTGCGATTTTTTGCTATAAATTACGAGACGACCTGTCGTGGCCACGCGGGCCATAGGGGCCAGGAGGCGGTCATGGGGCTGCGGTTGAGGGCAGCGCGCATAATTTTGGCAAAGTTAACGAAGGTCTGACGCTGGCGTTTGGGGCCCCACTAGACCAGTTTTTAAATTACATTCAAAGCATTCGAAATGCAAACTAAAACATTTATTTTATTTGCTACCGCACTCTGTTTGTTGTTGTTGTTCCTGTAGCTTTTGGCGACGTGTCTTCCTGCGTTTATGTTGTGTGTGCTTGTGTGAATCAAATGTTAAACAAAATGCAAACAGCGTACCAAAAACAAAAAACCAGAAGAAAAAAATCAAAATTATAAAAACACAAAACAACAACAACATTTTTTTTGCAAACTAAAATTTGTTTTCAAGGGCAGATGTGCGAATTTTTTGAGTGTTGTTTTTTGTTTTGATTTTTTTTTTTTTGTATGCCGCTGTCTTGTAGACGTTGCAATACGTCTTTGCTATGGAATACCCTTAATGTGGGGCTTTAACAATAAGCACTTTGTTTGTTACAATTTTCATTGATTTTTAGGTTTTCTATTTACTTTAAACACAAATTATAATATTATTTATGATATTTGATTTCTTATTTAATAAAATATTTACATTTTAATAAAAACTAAAAAAATCATTCACATAAAAATAAAAAGAACTATGAAAATATGTTCTTAAATTGCGTTTCGAAAGGTTAAGAATTCTATAACTTAATATAAATTGTAACAAATCTTAGTTATATTAAACAAAAATACATTTGTAGAACAGATAAATGAAAAATTACCTTGTCAAAAAGACCTTTGAAATACGAAAAGGAATTTAATTATTGCAAATTAAAAACAAAAATGAATTTTTCATTTATATCATATATTCTAAACATTTTTAGACATATAGAAACTTGCTTGTTTAATGATTGATGGAGGATATTTCATAGTCGAATACTTTCGCAATTTGTTTGCAATTTTTCGTTGATTTTAATAAATGGCGCGGCGCCAAGCCCGACGCGCTTTTTGTTTTCTGGGTAAATTGAACTGAAGCGCTTTAGATTTATGCGCACAGGCAATTAAATTCATTAAACGAAATTTATGAGTGGCTCAAAATACTTGTGGGTGACATAATTGAGTGCTTAGCAGGGGGCAGCTTCAAGATCTGCAAATTGGTTAAGTCGGTTCAATAGCCAGCCTGTCTGCCTGCATCAATTTAAATGAGAGTAAACAATAGCTTTATGCGGAATTTCAAATTGGGCTAAGTAAATTACGCACATGCGACTAAACCAAACAATTTGGGTAAACAAAAAATTTAAATAAAAACTTTGTAAGGAATGGAAAACACGTTTGTGTACATAATATTGCTAAATTTGTAGGCACAGGCCTGTGCCCCACAGCGTGTAATATTTTTGCTATAATCCAAAATTGCGGCGATAAAAACCATATTGTTTTCCAAAACGCGCCCGATCCGGCTAGGTGTGCATATGGCGCCCTACTTTCAGTTGGGTTTTCTTTAGCTATCTAGAAATTTTGGCCAGATATACTTAGCATTAAAGTAATACACATAAATTTGCGCTATGGTACTTTTTGCGGGGCGATCTAAATTGAAATTTAGGGCAGAAGCAATACTTGAGTTTATTTGTAAAACTGGTTGCTGTTGTTGTTGTTGTGATTGTTCTTGCTGAATAAAAGAAAACACATGTGTGCAAACTTTTACCAAATGCTAAATAAAAATAAAAATTTTTAATAAAAACGACTAAACACTCTCTTCACAATACGAAATGGCAAAGAGGTAGCGGGAACAGCTTGTTACTCATACGCAGCGTGAACCAAGTAGCCGGCTCCATTGGCTGCTGCTGGCAACCTATATATGTACAACAATAAACAACAAAAAGATTACTTAAGCCCCGCCAGAGTATTCCAAATGCAATAATACTACACACAGAAACACTCAACCAAATTCACTTTCATTCGGTTTATGTCCAGTACTAAAATAAGTGTGTACTATATATTTGTATGTCTAGCAAGAGTTCATGATTGATAGCACAGATAAGATATGGCCAAATCGTTTGCATTATTTATTGCTTTATCACTACGACAGGTCAGATGATTACGCCGCTGAACTGTTTTTGTTTGCATTTAGTAAGTGAGTCGGCAATTTGAATGCTGAAATGAATATACATATGTTTGTATAGTTAGCGATACTTAGTACACTTTATAATTAATAATACATTTGTGATTTAAAGCGTTCTCTAAATGACACTCACTTTGAATTCAGTTAAATAAAATGTGTTTTTTAATTTAAATAAAAATCGGTCTAAAATAAAAAAGTTTTGTTTCAAAATTCTTTTGTAGTAATTTTTTTTTTTTTTTTGTTTATAAAATACATAAAACCAAAATATATATTTAAAATGCAATCTTTATTTAAAGTTAAGTTGTAAAATGTTCCATGTACCATGTTATATCTATTGAACTATAATGTCAGCAATTTAGTTGCCGGTAACTTAATGCTTTGTTTAAAAAATAAGTGCAATCAAGGGTCACCGATTCATGTTTAAAGAAATTAAGAAAAAAAGTTAAATATTTGCCAACCAAGAACTAACCAGCAAACCAGCTAATGTCAAATTTGACAGAAGCAAGCCCTTTTTTTGTTGATTTTTTATTTTTTCATTGTTTTGTAATGCGGCCGGTGGCTGCCTGACTGCCTGCCGCCTGGCTGTTGGCTGCTCTTCGTGGGCCACACAACAAATGCAAACAGGCAAAGTTTGTTTTGTCATTCGTTCGCTGGCTCGCTCGCTCGCTCGTTTGCAGTTGTTGGTCGAGAAGCAAACGCAGCGCCGGCAGAAGCCAAGCAAAACGTTGCCAATGATTACGACAAATGCCGAAACGACCTTGCCAATTACTGTTTGTGCCGCACGCCCCCAAATGCCAACCCAGCTGGCCACAATTTTTTTCTTTTGTTTTTTTGCGCGCATTGTTTGCGTATGCGTGGCGAATGCTGAGCTAGATGAGTATCTGTGTGCGGGTGTGTGCGTGTGTACCTAACTAAGCAATTCTAAAGGTTAAATGCAAACCTTAAAAAACTTTGATGTTACTCTTTAAAACATCTAAGAGCGCCCACTTCCAATAAAAGATACATTCATTATTTATTATATATTATAAAATGTATATATTCCACGAATGAAAAAAAAAGCTTGCAAATAATTAGCGCAAATTTGACGCTCATCGCTGAGTGCGTGCGATCGTCGAGTGTTGATGCGTTTGTGTCTGTGTATCTATGAGATACAGCTGTGTATCTTTTGGCGTTCAAATTGTTTTTACATGAGCGCCAGAGAGGCATGCAAAAAAGAGCGAGCACATGCGAATGTGTGTGAGCGATAGAGAAGCGCAAATGAGCTACAAAAAGAGAGAGAGAGAGATAGAGAGAGGGAGAGAAAAAGAGTGTGTGGAGAGCGACAGCTTAGGCGCGCAAATTTTGTTGTTTTTTTTTTTTTGCAAAGCGTTGAACAGCGTCAGATAGTTGGGCCGTCCGCATGTACGAGGAGTCGAGCGATCTATGTACGCTTTTCGGTGTGCCATCTTTTGTGTGTGCTTTTTGCAAAGTTTACGCACGGCCCCTGTCCCCTTTGTTTGTGTTTGTCTTTGTGTTTGGTTTGGTTTTGTGTTTGTGTTTATGTTTGTAGTAGCGACAGCAGCAGCGGCAGCAGCGACAGCACTTCGAAAGCCACTTAAGAGCTGTTGCGCACATGTGCCGCAAGAACTGAGCATCACACACACACAGATACACACACACACACACAAATTTCATTGCTCGGCTGCAAACCGGCAAGTCAAGAAAGCAAACGATCTAGCCAAAGGCACGAAGCCCATTCGGACTTTGGTTCGGACTCACGGCACGTCTTAGTCTTAATCTAAGTCTATTCTAATGCATGCATGGCCAGCAGTCCCGGAGAGCGCAGAGAACCGGAGAATGCGAGAGCAAATGCAGTTGGCTTCAGCTTCAGCATTTGCCACATGCGGCGACGTTGCTTTTTCTGCTCTCAGCTGCAACTGCTGCGGCTGCGACGCTGCTGCTAAAGTTGTAGCTATTGTTGTTGTTGTTGCCGCTGCTGCTGAACGTGTTCTTTTTAGACTTTTAGCATTATTTGCAGCATTTGCAACGAACACTCGCTAAAAACAACTGCAACCGCAACGTTGTGGCACGCGTTTCTATCGCTACACAAAAAAAGAGAAGCAGCAAAAAAAAAATAGAAAATACGAAACATAGCAAATACAAACAAAACGATCTTAGGCAAGCGCCTGAACATGGCCAACTGCCGCTAACTGTTATCAAGTGCAAAGTGTTTCATTCGAATCTCAGTCAGACAATATCGGCAAATATCGGTGCAATATGCAAACACAATAGCAACAAAACAGCAATTACATCTGGTTAAAGTTAAACCCCAAACAACGAATATTCGACCTAAGAAAACCTTATCAACAAGACATGCAACATGTGTCGCGCAACATATTGAACTTTATGCGTGTCCAATGAGATCAGCGCCAATTTAAGCAATACACACGCACAGACACACACACACACTAAGATTTGGCCGGTTTGTGGGTGTTTTGAGAAATAGATTACAATGAGCTTTTGCGCTTAATTTAACGCACTTTTTTTATATAGTTTTCGTAGGTGACAAGCTCTTTTTAAAATTAATCTGCACTTCCCAGAAGACGCTAATCGGCTTCTTGGCATTTTCGCGGAAAAAATATTTTGGCCCTTAGTTATCAGAAAAACATTTGCATACGCGCACTCATTTCACGGCATACTTTCGTACTAATGTAATGTTATATTTAATGGCGCTTATCATAACGCAATCTGTCTGAAGTTCGATAGAAATGCAAATGTGAATAAGTGCTGTAAGAAAATATAACAGCAACAACAACAACAACAAGCAATGCAAATCGCAAATTTGAAATTCCATTAAATTGACAAAAGGTGCGCGCACAACAAAAGGCATATGCGTAAGAGTCCCAGGCAAAGCTCAAACAGCTGATGATGATCATTAAAGAGCAGCAGCAGCAGGAGCCACAGATCATGATCGTCGTATGGTATCTGTCAGTCCCTTCGAATGTCTAACATGTGAGGCGCACATTTTGCACACAGGCAGCCATCGGCCATTGGTTGATTTTTTTTTTTTAGTTTTTTTTTTGCTTAATTTTCAGACAATTCCATGGAATTAAAATTATATGAGACAGAGACTTTTTTGGGGATGATGTTGTTTGAGCGCACACGAAACGGAACCGAAACAAAAGCAGAAAAGAGCGAAGAAAAGAGACAAAACAAGACTTACACACACATCGTAAATGAAGAAGAAGACGCAGATACATATAAAGCCAAAGATCGGGTACTAGGTTAGGAGGCAAAAGAGGAATAGGAATAAAAAATGCTCTTAAGCAGACGAGCGGCTGTCGAAGAAGAAATTCGCAAATTGCTCGTTTAAAAGCGAAAACTTAGCGTCAGATACAAATACAGATACAGATACAGATAAGCAGCGCACAGCTACAGATACATCTACAGATTCAGAGTGCGCTGCGCACAGATACAGCTGCATGAACCGCTGCTGTAAGCGCCTTCAAGGGTGAGACAACAGCAGCGACAGCGACAGCGACAGAAACAGCGACGGCGACGGCGACGTCGTCGTGTCCAATATGCCCTTGATCGTTGCTGCTGCTCGAATTGTCGCGGCAGCGACGTCGGCAGCAGCGTTAGCAGCAGCGTTAGCAGCAGCGCCAACGTATCTGTAAGCTTTGCCTGTCCCTTGTCATGCCCAGCCCGGCCCCGAATTTTTGCAATACGAAAAAAAAAACTACAACAAAAATCCAAATATAAAAAATAAAAATAAAAAAAAACAAGCATAAAGAGCGTTTGCTGTTTGCCGTCGCCGCCTTTAGATACTCGAATTTTTGCTCAGTTTTTGCGCTTTGTGCTTTTAATTTATGTTATTTATTTTGTTTACTTGGGAATTGGCAAGGGTCTGGCTGTCCGTCTGTCACATGTTTTGGGCGGCCAGTCGGCGGTACGTGCTGATGCGGTTCGCTTTGGTTTCGTGTGCTTAGAGCATATTACAAACATGTACATATATCCGTATCCGTCAGATACGAGCGCAACTACGAGCCCAAGCTACTAATTGGCCCGCTCTCTCTTAATTTTACTTGTGTTTCTATTTTTTTGACTATCTTCAACGAATTGTGTAATAATTTGCCAAAATAGCAACAGCAGCAATAACTAAAACAACAACAATTTCGCGTGTTCTTCGCAGCTCATAAAAATTTTTTACTGCCGCTCGCGTAGGAAGTCGCACGTAGGCCGAACATTCGAACGTTAGAATGCGCGTGTGTGTTACAGATACAAAGATACAATAAAATAAGATATTGATTGGTGCTTCAATAAATTGATGTGTAAGTTGGACACGGTTAGAGACTGCAGCATACCAAAAAACCTACAAACCAGAAACAAAACAAAGCAAAACTAAAGCATTATCGCAATCAAAAAGATACAAATACTCAAACCACATACTTTGTATGTATCTCAACTCCATTTACGCGGTGCAAATGTTCTAAAGCATTCACATCTATTTTGCGGAAATGACCAGGTTGGTGTTGCCCTTTAACTGCATTCACTAAAAACAAATAAGTGGAATTTTAGCTACATTATAATATATTTAAGTACCTTACAAAAACTTCATTTATTTATTTTTCTTTTAAAACTATATTAAATTAATTATATTTTAACACGACTACAATATTTTTCGTCTTTAGGCAAAAACGAAATATATATTAAAGATTGAAACTTCCATGTGAAATCTGTAAAATCTGCAGAAAAATTTTGCACAGGATTGTGGATATGTTTAATAAAAGCAGTTATACATAAAAAATGGATTTAATGCTAGAATATAAGAATTTGATCACCTAATAAAAAAGTTTCAAAATACCAAAAGAGCAGAAAAAAGAGCAGAAAATATAAAATTATAATTAAATAGTTAGGACAAAACAAAACACAGAATAGAGAAGATAGAAACGAATTCTAAAAAGATATTGAGGTATTGGCGCCAAATAATCTATGTAATCTCCATTATGATCTAAGTAACATTTTGGAAAAGAAAAATAACGAAATCTTTTATTTATTATCTAAAACTATTATATACTATTTGGCAAATAATCTGACAGAGTTCTTAAGCTGTGAAGAGAACAAATCTTTGAGATTAACAGAAGATTGGGCATATTTAAGAAAAGTACCTTCCTTGGCTTAAGTTTTTCTCCTTTTTAATCTGCAAAAATCTATATGCATATCATAATTCTATTTAACTTATTTGTATAAAATCTTTAAACTAGAAATTGATTTCTTTTTTTAATTGAAATTAATTACAATTTGTAATATTGGTCAACAGTTGGTAATTGGCAACATTATGTGGCCCGCATGTTGCGCCCAGCTTGATTTCAATGTTTCTCTTTCCAAATTAATTTTTGCAGCTATAGCTTTAATCGATGCCATTAAAGTTGGGTAGAGTTGAGCGCAAAAGTCGTCTGCCCGCGCCCATATGGTCAAAGTCAAATTGGTTAAAGCTGCTGCTGCTGCTGCAAGCGTTGCCAAATCAATTCCAATTTAGTCAACGGCTTGTGAAGGACAAATCGAAGCGAAACGAATCGAAGCGAAGCGATCGTGTGGCTATAGCCAAAGCTGACTATGGCGATGTGGAGCTAAACAGGGGCAGCTCGATGCGGCGACGTCATCAATTTAAAATAGATGAAAATACGCAATGCATGCTAATTGAATAATTTGAATTGTGGCACCTACAACAACTACCGATTTTGCATTTGTCAAATAGTTAATTTAGTTGTTGTTGTTGTTGTTGTTTTTTTTGTATACAACAGATATTTTGACAGCTTTGGTTGTGTTGGCGTGGGCGCAGGCGTGCATGTTGCTGTTGTGGGTGGCAACAACAACAAAAACAACAGCGGCAACAGCAACAGCCCCGTTGTCTAATCAATGCAAATGCACATTTTTGGTCAATTGTGCGCAAATGTAATTTATAACATTTAACATTATGCAATGCGACTTTGACTAACTTTTGTTTGTTTTCATTTTATACAAACAAATGGCAAAGCATTTTGTGAAATGATGTCATCCTGCAGCTGGCTCGGATTGCTGCTGCTGCTGCTGCTGCTGTGACAGACACTCGGGGTCAGGTTAAAGTTGAATCATTTGTTTGTCTCGCAACACGATTTTTCTTTTAGCACACATTGATATGCCATTGCAATTGCCTGCTAATTAATTGAAAGCCATTTTATCGCGCGCACAAAAGCCGACTGGCAATCAATTTAACACACAACACCACAGCAACTGTTGCTGTTGTATTGCGTTGCAACAAAAACGACAACAATAACGGCCAATGCATTATGAGCAGCAATCTTCAGTGGCAGCTTCTAACTGCTGTTTTGTTAGCATTTCAAACACGCCCCAAAAACAAAAAAAAAACGGGCACAGGCTCGCCCAGACAAAGTCCTCCAACCGAACAAAAACAAAGCGAACAACAGCAACAACAACAACAAGAACAATAATAATGCCAGACAGCAGCTTGAGCATTTGCTTTGAGATTCTTTTTGGCGTTTTCAGTTTCGTTTTCGCTTTTTGTTGGCCATCGCCTGCTGGTTGTTAACTGTTGGCCATACGCCGCTGGCTTACAACAAATAAACTGCTTTTAACCTTGAGCGGCGCGCATTTAGTTTGTAAGTCACGTCTAAGTCGCCATCGCCGCTCAAAGGTTTGACAGTCGCTGACGACGGCAACGCCGGCAGCGACGTCGACAGCAGCAGAGCTAGCGGCAGCGCAGCGCTCTTTTTGGACGATTCGTGTCGGCTTCAACTTCGGTTTTAGTTTTTTTTTTTTGTTGCCATTTTTGCAAATTTTTGGCATGCCTCGTTTTTACCCTTTTGCCATGTTCTTGTTGTCAAGTGTGTGAGTGAGTGTATTTATATATATATATATTTTTTTAGTTTTTGGAACTTGTAAAGTTGCTGCGCCGCTTGACCAATTTGAGTTTAAGTTTTGCACGCCACGAAAAAGGTTAAAACATGTTTTTGAAGTAGGTTTTCCAGTCGTTTCTAATGGCCTGATACATTTACTAACTGGGACCCGAGGGGCAGCTTTGAGGTGTGAGTTACCTCAGGTATGGCTTATGTAATGCCAGCATGTCGGGGTAATCAAAAAAAAAAAGATACAATAAATAAATAAACGAATCAAAAACACAAATGATCTTTCGAGCAATTTTGCGAAATATGTACATATGATATCAGGGTTAACATAACATATCAATTTAAATCTAGACTTGAAGCTTTCAATTCAGTCAATCTTTATAGGCTTGATGTCATTCACAAAAACCCTAATATTTATTTTAATTTGTTTAATTGTAATTTTTTTTTTTTTTGTGCTTTAGATGCTTTTTTATTATTTTACTAAATTATTCTAAGATCTTGAGTTTGAACCGATTTTGACACCATACAAATCTTAAATGTGAAACCTTAAAGTTTTTCAAATTAATTCATATTCAAATTAAAAATAAAAAATCAATTGCAGTTGTGTTATTTATATTTCCTTATTTGAACTTAACAAAAAATTCATGTTTATCAATAAAAAATTATATGCTTGTCAAATGTTGAGCTTTAGGCACTTGAGTTAAATAGTTTTTCTTAATATATTTTTTTTTTTGCCTATCTTGAATGAATAAAGCAGATAACAAATAGTATTATAAAATATGGCATAATAAAAATCGGTCTTCCGTTTTCTTATCAATGGGTTTTTATTACAGAAATACATTTGCTTGGGTTTTATGCTTACTTTTAACTTAACGAAACACGCGCTCCTCGCTTCCATTTGTTTAATCCACATCATTAATCGCTTCACACACACAGATATACATACATACATACAAATAAGCTGCAAAAAAAGCTACGCATGTACACATAGCGATAGCAAATATGGCAAAAGAGAGAGAGAGAGAGAAAGAGCGTGCGCTAAACGAAGCCATAAAAAGTGCAGTTGTATTGGTTTGGCGTTTGCTAAAAATTTAACAAATACATATCAATAAAAAATTAAAAGAGCACAACAAATAAAGGAAAGAACATCAGCAACACCAAATGATCAAATTTAACAGCAAAAAATTAATATAAACATTTTGATGTAGTTGTTAGTGGCCCATGCACACACACATACACACACACTTACTTATGTACATACAGATATACACACATGCATATTGTTGTTGTTAGCTATTTCGGGTTTTTTAAGTGTATTCAGTTACACACAGAGAACAGCCTTTAGTGTGCATGTGTGTGAACTTTAAATTAGACAAAACACGACAGCAACAACAACAGCTGCCCATGCGAGCAGACCCTAATAAATTTCGCATACTTTGCGAATTTATGCTGAGAGGCAACAACAACAAGCAACGGCAGTTGTTCGCGGTTGAGCAGCGGCAGCGACAGCAGCAGCAGCGGCGGCAGCCAAGCCCAAAAGCAACAACGATGACAACGTCGTCGCTTCGTCTAATGGCGTCGGTGCTGACGTTAACGTTGACTGCATTTGGCAGCGTTGGCGTCGCTGCCATCGCTTCGGTTGCTCATTTGGCGATTTTGTGATCTTCTTTTGCTTCGCTTAGCATTCAAGGACAAGTGGCTAAAGTCGGCTCCGATGCCTGCTTGCTGCTGCCTGTCTCTGCCTGCCGATCGGCTTCTGCCTTTGCGGCTGTTACTGCCCCGGTTCGGGATGGATCTGTTATACATATTTACATATGTATGTATGTATGTATGTACTCTTCTTCATCTCACTTCTTCTGTTATGCTTTTAAAATGTTTATATGATAAATTAAAGCTTTAATTGCCATTACAAAAGCCAAAGCAAATATTATTAAAATAGCATGTGTTTTTTTCATTATTTCTTCTTGTGAAATAAGTGTAAAATAAACATGATGTAATTCATATTTCACATTTAAACCCCATTGTGGACTCTCTTATCAATCAGCGTTGATTACTTTGGCCCGTTAGATATAATGTACATATATTAATACGTATGAATAAACACCGGGGAAACACAAAACATATACATACATACACATGTAGAATAAAAAAAAATTAATGTTAGCCAGTGAAGCCCTCTAAACACACTCACAAACTCAATAAAATACTGTCAATTTGCAGTTAAAGAAACTTAAAAGGCCAACTATGACCAACAGCAAAAAATCAGATATAGCTTATCGGCTAAAAAATACC
Source organism: Drosophila micromelanica (assembly GCA_004143825.1). Lineage (NCBI taxonomy): Eukaryota > Metazoa > Arthropoda > Insecta > Diptera > Drosophilidae > Drosophila > Drosophila micromelanica. The sequence continues at coordinate 44,647 of SCDY01000030.1, read as the reverse complement.
CTGTACACACATTTGTTTAAAAAAAGTATACAATATTTAAAAATATAGCATTCCCAGATGTAAGAAAATTTGGCAGATTCATAGATTTATTTAAATCTTGCCGATTATAATTATGTTATTAACGCCAGCTTTCTGCAAAGTTGTTCAACTCTATAATACCCTGCATTAAAATGTACGGATATATTGAAAACACACATTTAAAAAGATAACAAAATTTGGATTTCTCCATTGCTCATTTCTGGTTGCTCTCTTCGGTTGTCTTCTTTTTTACGATTTGCTTACTTTTTTATTCGCTCTTTTTTATTTCGGTGCGCTTAATTTTTGCATGCACGTTTTGGCGCTGACCTTGAAATTTTTTCTTTTGCTTTTGCGTTTTGCTTGCTGCCTTTGTTGTTTTTGTTGCTGCTGATACGTTACTCTTGTTGTTTATTGTTTTATTTATTTTATTTTTTTTGTTTTTTTTGTTTTTTAAATTTTTATATTATTTTATATTACGTTACTCGGAGTGCAAAATTCTGAAAAGGAAGCAATATTCACGAGGCAATAGCAACAACCATTTAGCGGATTATATGAAATAATAATACAACAACAACGACAAAACAAAAACAGTGGGAATACAGTTGTATTATTTAATTAATTATTGTACATTTAAACTTAGTTGCTTTTTTGCGTTTTAATGAGTGTTTCTAAAACTGGCGCTAACCATGTGGCATTTAAACCGCCAAATTGGGCTAACAATTATTTTAATTTACCTAAAATTGTTTTCTTTTTAATTTATTGTGATATATAATAAAATAATATGGGGTTCCGTTTCGTTATAAGGATACATAAATTAATGCAGTTTATTAAATTAATAAATGATATGCTTTTATTAAATGTTCAACAATTAAAAATTAGTTAAGAATAGTTTATATATTCACGGCCAAAAAAAAAACAATTAGATTTTGAACAGAATATATTATTGCAAGGAAATATTTCCTAATTATCTGAACTTTTTGGCAGACGAATTTACATAAAAAGTTATTCTTCAAAAACAAGATTAGCTTAACTTATTTTTTAATTCAGCACATTCACCGAATTTTAATAGATCTTACAGCTTGCAGTTTAAGTAATATTATATGAATTTTGGCACAAATTTATGTAAAAACAACCAATTATTTGCCAGACTTGGTATCTTAATTAATTTAAATGACTTTGATTATTTGTTTTATTTTTTCAAAAAAAAGAAAAACATGTGCTTTTATCGCTGCCTTTTTGCAGCTCATTAAAAATTGTCGCCAACTTTTGCACCTGTCGCGTCGGTTGCCACCTTCAAAATTTTTACTGACAATGCGGCCAAGTGGCAACTACACACATACTTATACACACACACACACACACACACACAGATACACTGAATTGAAATTGAAAGTGTCAGAGTCGCTTGTTTTTGGTTGCTTTGGTAAATTTGTAGACATCTTCTGCTGCTTATTGCCATCGCCAGCGCACTTTTTAATTTAGTTTTAAATATTCATAATGTGTGTGTGTTTGTGTGCGGTAATTTCGTATTTTGTATTTATTTTTATGCGTGCTTTCGCATTACTTGTGTACATTTTGTACACGTATTTTTTTGTGGTTATTAATTTGACCCAATTTCGCTGACAGCTGAAAAGTCGGCAAATATTGTGGATGGCCAACACTTTTGGGCTATCTTTAACAGCTAGTTGGATAGGCATTTAGCATGCAAAGTTGCTCATACCCTGAATCGAAATTGCAGCGGGTATGCAATATTTCTAAATTGTTTAAATATTTTTTAATTAATATTTTATTTTGTAAATTTTTTTTATGCCCAAATTTTTGTTTGGGAAGATTCTGGAAGATTGAGGCAAAAGGGTATGCTGGCTAATTTAATCCACATATTCAGCAATTGTTTGATTTGGATTTGCAGTTTGTGTAAAAATGTTGTAATATTGCAGCATATCGCCAGTCAAGAGTCATTTCAAAGCATTGGCCAATTTGTCAAATGAGCCTCACTGCACAGGCAGCTTCATTATCCAAATGACATTTTTGTGACAGTTGCTGTGACAGCGCTTTCCGCATTATTAGCTAGCAATATGACCAGAGAAAGAGAGAGAGAAAGAGAGAGTGAGATCGATGTCCGATGAAAGCGACAGCTAAAAGATGCCAAATTGCAATTGAAGCGAGTGATGCACAATTCGCGAGAGATGAAAGTACTCCAAATGCAAGGCAGCTGTTAATTCTGTCAATTATGAAATGTGTCAATTGTGAGCTGTTTGTCAATTGTTGTTAAGCTCGAGCGAGAATAATGCGCCAATAATTTATTTTAATTAGTATGTCAAGCGAGCAGAGATATAGATAAACACAGAGAAAGAGAGATTCGGACTACGCTGCGTGTTATGAATTTCGCATATTGCGCATACGCCACGTTAGTTGGCCAAAGCAAAGGCAGAACTCTTGCTGTAATTTATCATTGTGTCTGCACCAATTACAAATTAAATACATCAGCCAGCCAAAAAGCCAGAAAACACAAAAGACGCCACAAAATTAACTTGTCCCAAGCGACTAAGTGACGATCTTGGCACCCGGCAACCGAACCCAACCCAACCTGACGCCTCTCACCGGACCCCCTCTCATTCGGGGGCATGCAATATTTTGCTTGACAGAACGAGCGCAGAAAGCGAAGGCGTTGCCGTTGCCGTTGCATGCCCAGAAAGGCGTCACGTCTGCCCACTGCCCCTTTCCCCGCTTGGCTCCGCCTGCTCCTTTTCCGAATGTAAAATGTTTTTCTGTAAATAATCGTATTTTCGTCAAATGCAAAACATGCTAGCCATTTAATTGGGTTCCACGCTGGAGCCCACGCACTTTGAGATAGAAATGAAAAGCTGCCTCTCATAAAAATGCGCAAATTATGTCTTATTAAGTGTGAAGAGGCCGGCCCCCAGTCCGAGCCATTTGGCTGCATTTGTCATTAGCAATTTGCCTGTCGCTGCACATTGTGCAAAAATACACTTCCAAAATATTAAAAAAATACAATATTAAAAATAACAACAAAATCTTAGCATTTGTAAAAATTATATATATTATGTGTATTTGGGGTCTTTCAGTTCAGTTGGCTTCCAGTTTCGTTTCCAGCCCGAAACATTTGCTTGTTAATTGCACCGGAAGTGCTGTCATAAAATTTTATGAATTTTTTGTTTTTTTGCTATGCACTGCGAATATTATTATTATTTACTTATATTTTATATTTTCTTTTTGCTAATGTGCGCTTACTTATTTTATTTGTTGTTAATGCTTTTTGGGCTAGCCAATTAAGTGCTGTGGTGTGTGGTCAAGAAATCAGATAAACAAATTTTAATATTACTTTATGCCCTGACTTTCGCATATAAATCTTGCACGCTCATGAATCACAATGCAACGCCTGCTTCTTCTTCTTCCTCTTCTTAGTGCCCCAACCCATATACATACATACATATATATATGTATATATAGATGCTCACGCATTCCCCGACAACTTTGCATAATCCTCGAGGTTGTCAACTTAACGCTGCCTTTTCTGATGGCCCCAGACTGGGCGTGTTTTGTTGCCTGCTGCCTGCGTTTGGACACTTTCGTATCTAAATTAATTGACTCATGCCAGACACCACACACTTACATATATATATACATATATACATATAAAATATATAACATGTATATGTGCCCAAATTGCTGCGCATCGGTAAGCCACCTTACAAGCTGGCAATTTATATTGCCGCGTAGCTGTAAGCTGCAACTGCAACTTGTGGCAGCGAAGCGGCAACGCCAGCCACATTGCCAACAATGTGAAAATGTGGCAAATATGCAAGCTGGCAAATCAAAACAACGCCAGTCGAGCAACCGCAGCCTCAAGTCGACTTTTGCCGTTGTCAACTCATCAGAGCTCGTGCAACGGCGTGGGGCAGCCACTTGAAGATGGTGCTGTTGCAAGTAGCTTAGCAACGGGTGGAGAGTTGCAACGAGGCTGTTATACTGCTAGAGAAAGTAATTGCATTTATTTGTAGTATTTATATTTTATCATATTTTTTAAACCAAATAATTTATTTTATAATTTTTGAAATTAATTAGTAAATCCCTAACTATTTTTAACGATGATAGATTACAAACTAATTTATACATTAATTAAAAGCTCCCATTAAATCATGAAAAAGCTAATTTAATGTGATATATTCTAGGAATTATAAAACAAATCGAATTTAAGAATATGCATTACAATTAACGACCCCAACAGGCGTAACAAAGAAATTTGCATATTATAAAAGTAAATCAAATCAAACCTTTGTATTTGTAGTAAGTGTAATTAATTCGATTGTAAAAACCATAAATTAGCAAAATTTTTATTGAAGGTTACCTTCAAGCTCAACATTGTCGTTGACTTTCTTGTAAGCAAAAAGCAAATTCCAAATGCAAAACAAATTTCAAATACAACAACAAATTGAAAAACGCGAATTTCGCATGCGTAAAACTGAGACACACAACAACAACAGCAACTGTAAAATGGGCCTGCCAACCTATTAGGTATTCAAATGCTTACAACGCGAACAACATGTGACCGTATAGCATAGCGGGCGGCAGTTGTTGAGCTGCGGTGGGGTGGGGTAGAGGGGGGGTTGGATGGTTGGATTGTTGGTCTCGACGAACGCCCTTTACCTTGCTGACACACATTTTATGCTAAATAGCCGACGGCAAAACCAACGGGTAATGAAGTGGTTGTTGTTTGTTTCGTTGTTGTTGTTGTTGCTGCCGCTGCTGCTGTGGTTGTTGCTGCTGTTGATTTCATTTGTGCTGGTTATGTCAGTGGGTCTAGTGGATCTGTTGTCTTCGACCCACTAATTTGGCAATAATCTAAACGTTGTATGGTTTTTTGTACCTTTTTGGTGATTTTAACCTTCAAACAAAACCAGTAAAAACAACATCGAAGTACTTTTACTTGTGAGCTGATCGAAAACAACACAAATTGAGGCGAAGGTGTAAATATTTAATGAAATTTCAAGGAATAATACGGATTTTAGTTTAATATTTTACTAATAATTTAATTCTGAGCATATATATAATATTATTTAGATAGATATATCAAAGCAATTCATACAGATTCCCATGCGGAACTGAAACATTATACAAAACCTTAAATGGGTTAAAGGGTTATAAAAATTACGATCATACAAAATTGCTGAATTGCTCGTACGCTAATTATAAAAAATAATTAGAACAAACTAACCGTAAAAAATAAGTATTTACGAAAAAGACAACAGCAACAATTTTTATTTATATATTTTAATATTTGTATGTAAATAATTCTTTTTGTGCCAAAATAAAAATCGCTTACAAGCGCCAACAAACTTGGCCCAAAACACAATACAAAAAATTATTAATATTTTCTGCTGATTTGTTTAAACAAAAAGCCGCAAAAAAAGACAAGAGCGCAATAAAGAACCTCTTAAATTTTTGTTGACGCAGCTGGGCCGAATTGGGGAGCTCTCGGCTTACAGTGTTGCAGCCGCTGGCGCCAACGTCGACGGGGAGACAACCCCTGGCGAAGGTCTACGCAAGCGCCAGCTACCACAGCAGAAAATGCAAACCAAAAAGCAATTCAAAAAAACTTTTTTTGTTACCAGTGCTTTACAACAATAACAACAACAGCACTAAGCAAAATACCAAAGTGCTGTAATGTGCCGCTTAGTTGGCCATAAACGGCCGAAAATTTGTTTAACAATTTTTTTTTGGCCAAAAGCAACTTTACAACTGTTTGTTTGTCTATGCTGTTTAGTTATGAGTTAGCTGAAGACCTAGGAATGGTAGCAAAAGTACAGTTGCCACTCAATAAAATATACAAATATATATATATATACAGATATATATATACAGATAATTGCTTAGCTTCTTTTTGGCTTAAATATACGCTATTATCTCAGCCCCGTTTATAGTTATGTCATGCAAATAATTTAAAGAATACTTTAAACAGCTGTAAAATAACATTTTTTAAAATTTTATGAAATTTTTTTTTTGATTTTTGTTTGCAAACAAGTTTTTTTGTGCCGCGCAAAAGGCCAGCGAAGCGTGCAGCTTGGCCAAGTCGACGACTTCCCGAACTAGTAGAAGTCGCCCCTTGGCGCGGTTACCGGATTGCCATTTGGCAAATTCTGCTGCGTTTTGGCCGCATTGCATGCGCGTGTTCTAATGCGAAATTAATTCACCATGTTTTTATTCGTCTTTTATTTTATTTTCTTCTGTTTTATGTAATTTTTGTTGCTGGTTGGCAAATTAAAACCTGCAGAATACAAAAAAAGTAAAACATCAGAAACTTCATAAGTGTGTATATAAATTCTAAAGCTAATTTTACTAAAAGTTAGTTAGTCGCAGCTGCTGTTGGCTGCTGCTGCAGCTAACTGGTTTTTGTCTTAGCCTAATATGGCGTTTGTTTTTTGAGGTTTATGTCTTGTTATGCGCTCTGTTGTCGTTAATGAACGAAGGTCAGTTTTTGCCGGTTCACTTTTTGCTCAATACTTTAAAACATATTTTAAATGCCTTCAGTTTATTTTTTGCAATTCAGTTATGGCACTCTAATGTTTTATATTAAAACCAAAATGGGTATTTTATTTATACTAAAAGGAAGTTTGGAGATTGATAAAATTTTGAAATTATTATTTTTATATCAGCTTTTAATTTGATCTGACTATATTCAAACGCTTAAGCTCAAGTTTTAAGTACTTTTTCAATTAAATCAAATCGAATCAATTGAAATATGTTTCTGTATCATTTTATTGAAAACTAAACCTGCCTTTCAGGCGAAAAACTTGTTAAGTTTTTTTTCAATAATATTATTTTTATCTTTGCATATTATCTGCAAAAATGAAAAAAAAAACTGTTTTTAACTAACATAAAACTGAAATTTGAACTAATTATTATTTATTTTGTTTTATTTATTTAGATTTATGTTTGAACATGTTTTAAACAAATATTTTATAATTACCTTAAATTACTGCTATAAATCAAATGTGTCTATAGATAAATTTTGACATGGTCCATTTTATTCGTCTGAAATTGTTGGTTAATCTGATTAAGCCGCTAAGTCAATTGAATAAAGCTGCGATCAATCTAAAATTCATAGTCTTCATAAAGAATGCAAAGCATAAGCCAGCCCATGCCGCTTAAAGAAGAAACAGCGATCCATCGTCGCCGCCCCTTGAGATATGGATATGGGCAAGCTCAAAGCTTGTTGCAACTTGGTCGGACAGGGGACCGCCCCTTTCCGCTGCGCGCCTCATGTGAAATGCAAACAGGCAATTAAATGGCGTTGCAAAAGGCGCAAAAGCTTGCAATGTGCCACAGTTGCAGTTGCAGTTCCAGTTGCACTTGCCCAGACCGGGCTGGGTATGTGTGTGTGAGTGTGTGTGTGAGTGTGTTCTGTGCTGTGCTGCGCATGCGTCCAGTTTTTACAGTTTTATTAACTGCATTTTTATCTAGCTGCAACCAAACAACTCGCAGCAAACTGCACGAACTGGCTCTCAAACTCGGCGCATTGAGCGGAAAAAACATAGCCCAGGTTGTTGTTGTTGTTGTTGCTGTTGCTGTGGTTGCTGTTCGTATCGCACGAAATACCCTTTTGGCCAAGAATTTGCTGGCTAAAAGGTACCACGAGGAGGAGGAAGCTGCTCAGCGGCCTCAATGCCGCCTTGTTGCCGCGCACTTGCTGCAAACCAGTTGAGCGCCAAGCAACGTCGACGTTTCTAACTGTTCACAACGGCGGCCAGTTTGGGGCAAGTGCAACGGCAGCAGCAGCAGTCTGCTTGAATCTCTTGGCTTATTACTTATAGAATTTATTTGGCCCACAACAAGCCAGGTACCAAGAAAAACACGACCGACTTGTAGAATAAAAATAAAATAATGATAACTGCTGAATCGTAAAAAAAGGTTGTGCATTTTTTATAACTACTGGCATTTGGCAATGCCCAGGAGCAGTCAGAAGCGGCAGCGACAGCGGAAATTGTTTGTCCTACAAAAAAAAAAAAAAACAAGTATATATGTATGTATATGAACAACAGGAGACTGCTGCTTTTTTGTTTTTTGATATTTGTTCTCGTTGGTGGTTGTAATAGAGATAGTGCTGCCAGGCACGGGCTGCTTTCCTTATAGGGGCAATCAGCCATCGACAACTTGGGTCTAATTCAGGTTGCAGCTACTGCTGCTGCAGTTGCAGTTGCAGTTACCGTTGCAATTGCATATTTACCAAGGTATGTCAACGATTTCCTTTTAATAATTTGCCTCGCGAGACAGGTTTGGATTTTCGTTAGTCGTTAGCTCGTTGATTGATGTGAAAAACAATAAAGTTTTTCACTTTGTCAATTAATTAATTAGGCAAGCAACTGCTTAGCCACAGTCCGTTGCACACAAATGTTGGTAACAACTTGGGAGTTGGCAAGGAGCCGCGCTACCGTAACATTCAAAAGTCAATATTAAAACGGGAGCCAGCGGCAGGCAACCAGACAGCGAAGTGCCTCTGTCTCAGGTACTTGGCTAGCACACACACTAATCCAAATACACACACCTTACTGGAACTCCTTGGCACCGCTGCATATCTTGGTAGTTGACTTTTGGCACTAATTGTTGACTCTTCGACCGTTTTGGGGCAACACTTATTTTGCACAAATTGCGGAATTTCACACGTTAGTTTTTTGTCGTCACTTTTATTTAATTATGCTAATTTGTAATATGCTAAATTGTAAAAAAAAATATATATTGAAATGTTGCCATTAAGCTAAAGTTTTATTTAAATAATATTAGAAAGATGCCTTTGGCATTTTATTTTAGTTAGCTCATAAGTTTGTATATAAGTTAGAAGGTAATAGCTTCACAGATGAGGATATACGTATTTGTCTTTCATCGCGTTTCTCATATTTTTGACAACTTTGTGATTATTTTATTGCAATTAGTCAGAATACAGGACATAGATAAATATGAAATAGATAAATTTGAATAATTGTAGTTTATTTAAACCGATCAGCTAAATTCATTTGCTGCACTATGGTCATAACGGTGAATGCAAACTTGGCCATCTAAAAGTTAAAATGCAAATATATTAAAAAATAATAATAATAAAGATATACACCAAGATTTTACCTTTATATTGCTGTTCAATGAGATGGGGAAAACCCCGCCAGCCTTGAAGATGATCGGCTGCTGCACGTTGTGCATGAAAAACCTCAGAGTTGACTTGTACTTCCGCTCGGCATCGAACCAGTTTGATTGGCCCAACAAATTGGGGAGTTCGATGCAGTCCTGGACGAGTAGATCGCAAAGGTAACAGAAGGGAAAAGTCTCAAAGAGAAGTGACGCGATGAATACGATCGATGATATGGTATGCGATAAATCAGCGAAATATAACACATTTATCATAGTCACGCCCAAGCCGACGCCAACCAGTAGAAACTGTATTAAAATTGTGTGCGACATAACTGGATGCATCAAGTAGCAGCATCTGAGTGGACACCAAATAAATTGGTACTTTGTTAGCTGGAAATACGCATTAACGACTTACTTTAATATAAATTTATGGTAAATAATATTAAACACCAGCTCGTCGTAATTCTCAGCATCTGACATAAAGGGATCGGTGCGCAGATTGCGAATATGATCCTTTAGAGTATCGATATGAGCGCGAAAATTAATGACAAAAACGAGGGTATATGTATCAACAATTAATGCCAGACTTGATACCAACAGCATAATGATATACTCCAGTGTCGCTTGCAGGCAAAATCTGCCCACTCCGGCGCGCCAATCGAAGAGCGGATTGTACATCTGCCAGGGCGGCTTCCCATTTAACACTTCGCCCAAAAACACAGTCACACTATAGCTTAGAAAGAGTTGAGCAAAAACTAAGACCATGATATTGGAGCTGGCCACAGATTTGTGGATCTTTCCGCGATCCCCATCGCTTTGCAGCCGCTCATCGAGATCATCAAGTAGAGCTCTCGTCTCGTGCAGACGTCTTATATGAAAAAACACAATAAAACTCTTGACGGATAATCCGGTTATGTTGAAGGCTATCTGGAGCACGCTCAGAAACTCTCCGGGAGTGAAATTCTTGTAATTCAAAATCAGGCTAAGAGCAAGGCCAAGCGGTAGATAAAGTGCCGGGAAAACAAACGCCAAGCACGACCAGATCAGATAAAGATATCGCTTTATACCCTGCTCGGGCGGTATCCAGCCAATGATCTTCATAATTCGAAACAAATAGGTGCAACACTCCCGAGAACGTATTCGCACCAAAACCGGAGCTGGACGAATAAGTCTAAATAGTACGGTCATCGCGAGTGCAACTGCAGACAGAACGGAAATCCTTAGCCTTTTTATAGCACGTACATATAGTTAGCCATGAGTTTGGGGATGTGAGTGTTTTTGACACTTGACACTTGGCCTGTAATTATACATACGGAGGTGTCAATCATTTCTGAGTTCTTGGGTACTAATTGGACTTAAACTATTTTTTGAATACAGGAACAAAAACGTACAAACTGCAGAGAAATGGCACAAATCGCTTTTTATGAATATATAGAATCATACTACATTAACTTTTGTAGGTCTTCAAAAACTTTTAACAATAAGTTGTACGAAAGTATCTTAGTAAGAAATACATATGTTGTTCACTAAAGTTAAATTAATTTAGTGCGAAGGACGCAAAATTAAAATAAATAGAAGTATGCAGTTGCTATTAAAATTTAAATCTATCAACAAGATTCATTTGTTACACTACGGTCACTATGTTAAATGCAGATTTGGCCATCTTCAAAGCCAAAGTAATTTTTAACAAGTAAGATTGCTCTAGTCGGGACCGCCCTGAACCCAGAATTTAACAAATACACACAAACTCGCGGCACTTAATGAGTATTAAGGTGGTTAAAAAATAGTTTTATTGACAATCACCAACGAAAAATGAAATCTACCACGCCGGGAATCGAACCTGGGATCAACAACTCAACCGATTTTGATGAGGGTGGTCTTTTTGTTCATGGTTCGGTGTCTAGATGAAGTCTACATTTCAGTTAAAAATTAAAATTTTTGGTCCAAATTCATGTAAAAAATTTTCGAATATATACCCTAGTGTTCCCATATAAGGATAGCTATCAACTTTCCCCAGTCGTCACTTTGCCAAAACTCAACAGATTTTGATGAGGGTGGTCTTTTTGTTCATGGTTTGTTCAGTTTAAAAATAAAATTTTAGTCTAAATTCATGTAAAACATTTTCGATAATATACACTAGTGTTCCCATATAAGGATTGGTCTTAACTTTACCCAGCCTGAACTTTGCCAAAACTCAACCGATTTTCATAAGGATGATCTCTTTGTTCATGGTTCGTTTCTTAGTTATGCCTAAAAAATCGATAATAAGAAAACGGATAGAGTTATCAATCTTTTGCAATAAACTTCATCTGCTTATGGTATATACGAACCGAATGAGTCCAGGATCAGCTTTCTAGCTTTTGTAGTCTCTGAAATCGACGCGGTCATAGGAATGATGGGGTCGGAGATGCTTCCTTTTGCCTGTAGCATACATTTACACGAAACCATTATACCCTTAATTACCCATTTTCAATGGGTTCAGGGTATACAAATTCACAACTTTCCATATGTACGTCCTTACGCACTTAAATATTTGATATAAGAAAAATGCCCGCGGCAAACAACACTATAAATTAAACCCAAAACGATTACAATTAGAAGAAAGTGTACAAAAATTATATAAAATAAAAATTAATAAACATTATTATTAAAATTATATAATAAGTATAGAATAATCATAGCAAGTATTAAATATGAGTTGAAAAAGAAGAGAATACAATTAATTAATTCGGAATTGTTTTGCCTCAGCCGTCGTGTGTTAGTTTTATATGTGAAATTTAAGAAATTTTAGAGATACATCAGATTTTGCAGACTGATCTAAAGATAATTTAGTTTTTGGTGTGAGTAAAAATCTATACTTCCAACAACTTCAGATATCAGAATCACTAAATTTTGACAGAAGAAAATGCTTTTAAGTCGTGTACACAAAACCAATATGCACAATATGTATATGTATTGGGAAAATCTATTGTGATTCGACCACGTGTTAATTTTCTGGTTCTACGGCGTTTTATTATGGTTAATAATAAAAAAGCTTTTGGTGTCAATCATATTCACAACAACAAATAGCATTTTTTAAAGTATTTTTTTTTATGAATTTAAAGTTTTTTTTTTTAAATTGTAGATTAAGAAAACTTTCTACAAATTTAAGTAATTAAGAACGAGCTAGCAGCACTTATTTATAAACACGAAAGAAATGTGTTAGCCAATTCGTTGCTTAATTTATAAGCCAATTGCTGCTCCTGGAAGTTTTTTTCTTTCAATAAAGATTGACAGCCAATCAAAGTAGCCTCAAGGGGATTTTATACAATATTTGAGTTCCTGGTTGCATTTGCTTGTTGCACTTTAAAATTGCTTGTTGAACTGAGGTAGTTGAGTTGCATGTTGCTGCCTGATTGGCCACAGAAGCTGTTGGCCAAATTGGCGGTTAGCTGTACGACAAAATAGAGTTACCAGATTATTGTAATTTGCACACCATTAACACGCAACTGAAAACTGGGCGTGGGCCTCGCACCTGGTACTGTAGTCTTAAGCTGCGCTGTAGTTGAAAAAAAATCCTGACTGTCAAGAATATATATGTACATATATATATATGTATATGCCTAAAAATATATATGTATATATGTAATTCATGTATGTATTGTAGCTTAGTTGTAAGTAGCCTAAAAAATTACAATAAATTGCAAATTAGTTGACAATTAAAAATTAAACACATAAATATACCTAGCATAAGAACGCATTCATATTAACATAATTAAAACAAAACTAATATATATATTGAATGGAAACAATACAAATGCATCAGCTAAAAAAATTAATGTGACTGATAAAAGATGTGCATTACGCCTATTAGCTCATTACAAATTATTATTTCTATAATCTGTATTGATTAAAATCACATTTTAATTTTTAGTCTTATTTTTTTTATCGACATTTTAATAGCACTTAACTAATGTGTAATTTTTTCTATTTCTAGGTAAGTCCAACTTTTTTTAAACTACTCACGAAGTGTGCATCAATCCACAGAAGTATTTTTTTTTAGAAATTTGCAAGTTCAAGGCTTCAACAGGTATTTAAAAAGTAAAAATATAATATTATTGACAAATATTTAACAATCAACTGAGCCTCAGCTTGAATGGTCAAAAAAAAAACAGTAAAAGGAAGATGAATTAGGGAAGGCTATTTAATTTTGCTATAAAGTATAAATACAAGAAGCTTTATTTAATTGACACATTGAGTGGCACAGATAATGTATAAAACAGAATGCAACAGATACTTTTAGGTGAACTTTAAAAATTTCACACTTGCAGCAACCGTATGAAATTTTGTTGCTGCACTTTTAAAATTCCGCTTTGTCGCATTCTCGGCGCCCAAACATTGACCGCAACAATGAAACGCTAAAAACAACAGCCGCAAAAAAATGGCAAATAAAGCCACAAAAAAGTTGCCACAAGGGTAAACAGCCACGCGACTGAAGGGCAAAAAAAAAATTAAAGCCAGCAACAACAAGAGCACACCGTTTAAAGGAGGCGGGGGTGCCAACTTGTCGGCAGAAAAGTAAAAGCGCAGCAGTGTCATAAAAAAATCGCAATAAACCGGACGACTCTTGTGGCCACACCCCGATTGTCATAATTGCTGGCAATATAATAGCTGTAATTTTGAATGCAATAAACTTTAATGCGAACAGATAAATTTTCGTTTAAGCAAAATTATGTGAAGCGCGCTTTTGTAGATTTCTGCTTTGGGCTCCTGGCGCTGCAACGCTGCGTATGCGCAATATTTTAATGCAATTCTTTAACGACTTGTCATTTGCAACCGCAAGTGCCGCGTGAGCAGCCATTGGCTAATATAGCCATTAAGCACCCATCTACAAATTAATTAAACAAATAAACAAGACAAGTCGCAGATTGAGAGGGCGATGGAGACAACGTTGCGGAGACGTAACTTAATGCTCACCAAAGCTATGCAAATCTGAGTTCAGGCGCATGATGTCAGCGCCAAAAAAAAAAAAAAAACAAAAACAAGAACAGCATCCCCAAAAAGCGAGACACAGCTACGAAAATACAAATGTATCTATACACATGTATCTACATATGTATCTATGTATTGCATGCGGCATGTGGGCCGTGCAGTGCGCATCTGTCAGTTACTTTTGCCATGTTTGCGCGTCGCTGTCACCTGCTTCTGCCGATGGCGGCTCTAATGGCCTTTAGCTGCCCACGACGCTGGCTGCCGCACAACCGACTGATCGCGTTATCTGTGCAACTTGTTGTTGCAAATGCGAGTGGCCAAAAACACCATAAAGTCAAGCATTAGTCATAAATGTGTCGTCCGCGCAGAGAAAACCTTTTTTAAAAATACCCCGTATATATTTAAATTGTCAAGAGGATAACCTATTGCAATTCTAATTGGCCAAAAAGAAGTAGCAAAAAAAGTGCATAAACAAATTAGTGATCAGGATTCAGACACAGATCTAGTGAACTTCAAATTCAGAAAGCAATTTCGTTTTTCAATAAATATGTACGATTATAATTCTATAAGCTACACCCGACTACTTGTTTCAGATTGTTTTTGGTAAGCGCAAAGCTTAAGAAAAATATATGCTTGGCACACTTCTATACGAGGTATCTCCTAGTCGCGTACTTTCTATTAGCTGATTCTTTTTTCCTTCTATTTTTATTTTTTATTTTTTTGGTAGCAAACGCGCGTTGGCGTGCTTTTGGGTCAGGCGGCAGCTCCTTTTTGGCATTGTTCTGTCTTTGGCTTTGGCTTTGGCTCGTGATTCGTAATAAAGTCAAGGAGAACTTTGGGTGCCGGACCGATAAAACCGGTTGTGGTGGCATGTCAGGGCGTGGGTGTGCCAGTTATACCCAATGCAGCCAATGCCTGGGCCTTTTTTTATTTTTTTAATGTACAGCAGCCACAGCAGCCGCGACTCTTGTTGGCCGAAGCCGCACTGACGGATTGCTTTCTAATGGTTGCCAAATGTAAGCCGCTGCCGCCTGACCCTTTGCATAGTTGCCTGGCCGGCGATTTGGCTTTGGCGTTGGCGTTGGCGTGACCACAGCGAGACCAATAAGAGCAGGAGGCACGAACATGCGGTAGTTGTTGTTGTTGCTTGCTAGCATGAAAACGGTTAAATCGCCGCAGGCGCGTAACCTGTCTTAAGACCTTTTGCGCAAGTGCAAAAATTGGCCAAAGTGGCGACGGCGACGGCAACAGCATTTAACTGCATCTCTGCCGTCCATGTCCAAGTCTGTAGTGTATCTGAGCCGCGTTTGCCTGCCACATGGCCACTTTGCAGCCACAGCATGCTATCGCCATATTTGGCCAAAATCAAGTATATATAGTTGTATGCATGTGTATACCCAAAGCACTGCATTTAGCTTGGCTGGCCATTTTGGCTAGCCAAAATACTATTGCATGCCACTTGACTTGCCGCCTTACTCGTATTTGGTTAGACGTCGCCCTAGGCCCCAGCTTGAGACAGAGCCAGCACTTTACCCGGCCTCACCTCGGCTGGCCCAGACCCTTGTCTAAGCCGGTTTCTTTTGCATGCGCGCTCATAAATCCCCAAGAATTCACATTTTTTTGTCTTGTCGTTGTTATTGTTGTTGTTGTCGCTGCTGCAAATGTTGGTAATTCAAGCTTACATTTGACTTTTAACTTTGGGCCAACCAAAGTGTGCAACGTGGCCAAAGTCGGTGGCGGCCATTTTGATCATATATGTGCCCAAATTGATTACAATTTGGGCCAAGACTGAGCTACGCATTCAAAAAATACGCTTAAATTTTTTTCATCTGTTGTTGGATAATATCCAAAAATATTCTTGATACTTCAAATTAAAATAGTACAATTTATTTTATGGGACTTAAATATTTTAACCTCGAGCCTACTTTTGTAAAAATATTTTTTTTTTTTTGTATATATATTTATTGTTTTGCAAGGCATCGATGCCTTATGAACAATATGTATTATTAGTTTAAAAAAAAAAAAATATATATATATATATATATAGAAATAGAAACAGAAAATATGTTTTAATTTACTTAAAGTACAATAGTACATAAATATATACGGCTAAGTGTCCGTATTAAATGAAATAAATCCCAGAATATGGTATTTGCCAACATTAGGACACAATCTCAAAGCAGCATATTTGTTATCTTGTTTTCTTCTATGCTCAATTATTGGTTAAAAATATGAAGCATACACACCACCCTGGAATTCTAAGGCCAAATAAATCACTTAAATATATTTATAGGATCTAATAGAAATTCAAAAATAAGACTTAAACAGCTACATATAAAGTACCTCAAATTTGTGTTGCCTGTCTTGCTGGGCCTATGGCTAAAAAAAGGTATATTAGGAAGAGCAACCGAGCAAATCTAAACAAATCAAATTAAGGCCACACTTTAAGAATTAACGTGGCTTGTAAATACGGTTTTTAACGGTGCTGAAGTAATGCGCGACGTTAAAATCGTTGCAGCGTGCCACCAACAACAACAGCAGCAACTAAAATGCCAGCTTAAAAATAATATTTATATACACACATATATATATATATATATAGATGTATATATAAAAACAGTAAAGCCGCGTTCTGGCGGCAACAAAAACAACAATAGGCTAAAACCAAAGCGAGCATATTATAAACAAACATAATCGCTGGCGCCACGACACGCTTCGTGGGTCAAAAGCGGCTGCAGTTGCAGTTGCAGTTGCAACAAAAACAAAAACAATAGCAACAACAACTGCTATCCGCGACTGGCCAAAAGCTTAGTAGTAAAACAAAAAATGCCGAAGAGTTGGAAGAAAAACTAGAAAACCAAAACAGAAACAAAAACAGAAAAGAAAAGAAGCAAACTGCACATGAAACGTCAGCGAGAACAGAATCAGTGGCAGCAAAAACAGCAGCAGTAAGGCTAGGGGTTACAGGCGATTGTAGGGGGTTGCCATGCAGTGGGGAGGTGCATTTCTTTTTTACAGCTTTTACAGCTTGCAAGCGCAAAGGCAGTTGGCAATCCATCAATAAAATGAGCCCAGGCGCGTGCAGAGAATCAGCCAGCCAAGAGCATGGAAAATAAGTTTGGGGGCGGGGAGGCCGCCGTCTGGTGGCATGGGGGCATGTAGCATATTATGGCTTGTGGGTTTTTCATGACTTTGGCTTGGCTGCACTTGGCTGCTTGCCGCCGTTTTCAGCTCATGTGAGATTTGTTTTTGTTTACTCCCTGTGCACATCAAATGGGGTATGAGCAATGGGCAAACATCTTGTTAATATATATGCAGCACAGATTTGCAGTTAGTTAACATCGTTTCATTTATACTATAAAAATAATGAAATTTACAAATTTGTATATTTTTATTTAAAAAAAAAACAACAAAATGAAGCTGCTTACAGGGCATGTTCTAGTCGTGCATCATACTATATATTTTTTGTTTGCTCATAAAACAGCTCATGAGGGATATAAGCAATTGACATATGAAAATATATTGGTTTTCGTTTACGCTTTGATATTACAAATATTTAAATTTAAAAATTTTACCTTATTACCGAAAAAACTAAGGACATTACCTATTAGTGTATTACCGACTCTTTTGTTGCCCCTTATGCGTTCATTATTATTATTATAATTATGAATATTTTTCGTCGTCCCTTCAACTTTGCCGTCACATTCGTCCGTCCTTACGTCCGTACCTTGCCTTGCCTCCATGCACATGCTGCTAATGTGGCGCACTCATTCAATCAGCGGCAACAAGCTGCAACAACAGCAACAACAATCAACAACCTGACTGCAGCAAACAGTGCGCAATCAGCGCGCGCATCATCGTTGCATATTTCACATAGCACGCTTCCCCCATAAACTCCCCACCAGTCCACGCCCCCCGACTACACTTGTTTTTCGTTCTTTGCACACGTCTTTCGCACTGCTTTTTTTGCTGCTGCTGGTGTGTTTGTGTTTGCTCATCTCATGCAACCACTTAACGGTTTTTCAGTATGCACCACTCGCCAGTAAGCAGCCGCAGTTAACTTCCGAGTAATTGGCTAAGCGATTCGCTTGCGTTCAGATTGTGGGGCGCCTGCCACAAATGACCAGCCAGATGACTGGCCAAAAGAGCGAAACTTAAGTAATATAACTGCTAATCAATAGCAATTTATAAAAAGGAAAACTTTTGACGGGAATTGAGGCAAATTTATTACATATGTACTATAAATGTATGTATATACGAACAAAATGCTTTTAGAAATCACTTATAGAAGCATTACCTTTGAGGGATAATACAATTAGCTTTACATATCTCAGAAAATAATTAAAATAGATTTTATATAAACAAGTTTTCTTGTGATTAAGTATATTAAGTACTTATTATCTTCAGGTTCTTTAAAATATCTTTTCTATGTGCTTTGAGCCTAATTATGTCAACAATAATTTTACGTTTTAAAGGCAGTTATAAATGAGACAATAATAATTGTATTATAAATTAACTCTTAGCCAACCTATATGAACAAATAATAGCAATATATGACATTCGCTAATATGTATATTAAAATACGTATTTATATATTTATATTTTCATTTATTTATATATATATACATTTTTTTTTATATTTATATTGAACAACTGCTGCACTAAATTAACCCTCAGTTCAGCCAAAACACTCTCAGGTCGCTTAATAGCCATTAAGAAATTGTCGACACGTGCTCGCTGTTTACTGAGCCACTTTTGCGGGCTATTCTCAGGAACTTCTGCCAAAATAAGCAGCAACAAGAGCAACGAAATAATTATGCTGCAATTTGTAGCGTAATTGAGTGAACGTTTCTGTTGTACTTAAATATTGTTGTTGTTGTCTGTATCGTTGCTTGCACGTGCCAGCACATCATCATTCATAAAGTGCAGCAACGACAAAAAACAACAGCGACAGCGACCTGGGTGTGAAAGATGCAGCAAAAACGAGCAGAGCAACGACAGCCAGCTATAGATGAATAAAACTTGTTTACTTGAAAATTCACGACTATGATATGCCCTTTAAAGTCTTTAATTTTACATTACCTTTGATTGTGATTGATAGTGAATTAATTCTAAATATTATTAAATATTATAAACCAGTAGAAAATCTGCTTAGACTTTCAGCGTGCATAATTTTTCCAAGCCCCAATAGATTTTTATATTTGGTGGCATTTTGTTTTAGGAAATAAAATTATTGGGAACATTTTTAAAATTTTACAGTTTTAAATTTTGTTTTTAATTAATTTCGAAATTACAATTTAATGTCATTTTAAAAGGTCTTTTTAAGCTAATCAACTTGTTGGGCAAAAATTATTTATAAATAATTCACTTAATAAATTGAATCGAATCCAAAGTAAAGTTTCCTTCCGATTATCTTTTTTTTTTTGCATATTAGATTGATTTTGGCCAGAGTATCTGTGCGTCTCATACAATTTGTTGGGTTAATATAGGCGCAGGGATCGAAAAGTTAAGAGTAACAGACTAGCTAGCTTGGCTAATTGGCCGCAAACAGCAGACTTCAATGGAGTGCAACAAGTTGCAGTCGGAAGCGGGCAGAAAACTGTGGGAAGAGCTGAAAACGGCAAAAGAGAACCGCCAACATTGCTCCGGCTGGCCAAAAGAGCGTGCCACAAGCTGCTGCAACATTTTTATCGCCTCAGCCCGTGCACATTGCTCTTGTTGTTGCAACTGACTGTCTGTCAAAGCAGACAGATTACCAGCACAACCGCTCAACCGCTGAACCACTCACGACTGAAGGTCGCCTCGGCGACGTAGTCATCATAATGAACATCGCTGGAGCAGTGAAGTCAACTGACTCACGTTTCGCTCATTTGCAGTTATCCCCCCCGCTTTCACCCACCCGTTGGCCGGCAAGCCCTCATTTCAGCATTCGCGCCGTCATTCATTCACTCACTCGCTCGTTCATTCATTCAGCTAGTCAACTCATCAATAGCGAACTCTCACCAACGCATTCGCTTCGTTCAACTGGCGCTGGCGCTCTCGGGGTCAAGGTAATCGTCACTTGATAGTCATTATGTATACGTCGTGTGGCACGGCGCGGGTCTTACAAAACGAGAGCGCAGCTTATTTAATCTGGTTTAATCGGCGGCGTTGCTTTAAGTTACATTTTCGTCGTTTCGCTTTCGCATCAAATTGTGGGTCAATTTGCAGTTGTAAAATCACAAAATTGTTTTTGCTTTTGGAAAGATGCCCGAAAAAGGTACACAAAATAATTGCTATACCCTGTACTTATAATATGGATGAAAGGCTATGTGAAAAGCAGACAAAAACGTAAAGAGTATATAATAAATATTTGTCAATGTTGTCTTTTCGCTTTGCACTTAATTAAATGCCTATATTTGGCTACAGGGTATCTGCTTGCCAAGCACTCTTGACTGGGTTACTTTTACTTTTTTTTTACAGCGTTCGTTGACGTTGTTTAATTTCACAGTTCAGTGCGTTACGCGGCTTAGACGCGCCCATCTGCCCATAAACATATCTGTATTTGTATCTGCATCTGTATCTCTAGCTGTGCCTAAAAGTATCTATAGCTTCTATATCTTTTTTCGGGTTTTTGTTTTACACTTTCACATTTACAAGCCGCACGCAGCCATTTGGTTAGACAGCCGCCGACAGCCTCAATTTTGGTTTTTGCCAAACAAAAGGCAACAACAACCACAACCACACGCTTCAATGCTGGACGCTTTGTTGGCCAAAAACGTAACCTTGGCTTTAAAACGGAAGTTTAATACGGCATCGTTTTAACTCAGCTTTTGTTTTTGACATTGTTTTTTGCTTAAATTCTATTTTGTTGGCTTTGTAAGCGTGCGATAACAAAAAAAAGTACACGCATTTCCATTTTCGATTTTGAGTATCCTCAAATATTTTATACACTATCTTTACTTACTTACAA
Source organism: Drosophila micromelanica (assembly GCA_004143825.1). Lineage (NCBI taxonomy): Eukaryota > Metazoa > Arthropoda > Insecta > Diptera > Drosophilidae > Drosophila > Drosophila micromelanica. Next base: position 23,568 of record SCDY01000030.1, on the reverse strand, counting down.
ATAATGTCAAATTATTTGATGACTGTTTTTCTGTGAAGTATTATCATCACAATTAATGTGGCACAAAAGATAATGAATATTATTAATTTGAAGCCAGTTACGTTTTTCAATCACAACATTAATATAATTTATATAAAAAAAATAATAATAATACATATTATTATAATATAATATAGCATACATTTTTACTTTGTTTATAAAATTAATCCTTATAATTTAAAGAAAAATAATTTTAAATTGTAGAATAAAAATTTTCAATTTCCTTCTATAAATTTATTTTATAATTTTAAGACCTACAACAGTATGTCCAAAACGAAAAAGTATAGCATTTTATGGATTACAATAAAAACGAATAATTTATCTGAACTTAAATTCCTTTGATTCTTTTCACAAAGAGTATTTCAGCAACGATAAATCGTGTCAGCCGCTTATAATGATATGCATACGTTAATAAAATTACAATGACATTTTCTGACATATAGCTTTATTGTACTTATTTATGGTGTTAACTTTTTATTTATTACAACATTTTTTTTCGCTATTTTTTTTGTTCACAAAATTGAAATGCTTTAAACTCAATTTTGTTTTGCAACCAGACTTGCACATAAATAATAAACGCTTTTGGTGTTGGCCAATTGAAGAGCTCTAGCGTTGCCAATTGAATGCAATGATATTAAAGTCGATTTCCAGGCGCACAAACTAGCAGCAGGCACTGTTTGCGCGCAGCATCGCCATTAAATTTTCCCTCTTGTTTTCGCTGCTGTCACTTGACTTGCCCTGAAATGGCAACTGTTTGTCGACAGAATCTCAGCGTTGTTGGTTTTACGGAGTTACAGCTGTAAGCCCTCCCCCTCGCGCCCAGTGTGGCAACCAAACACGCCACAGCCTTCTTTTGGCCAACTCTTAATTACGCTGCCATGCGGCGCTGTCGCCAATCCTCGACCGTTTCGCGCATTGTTTTTTAATTATTTGCCCAACTTTTGTGGAGTTGTAAAAGAAGCCGCCGACACTGCTGCTGCGGCCGGGGCTGTTAATGAGCCAACATTGTTGTGTTAATTTGCCAGTCCAGGCCAGGCCGGGCTAACTGTGACATACAGTGGGTGGGGGGTCTCGGGGATGAAACCACCCATTTTGCAGTTATTAAATTGACATTCGCGTTGATAACGCGTTGATTGCAATTCCCGGCAGAAGGACATGTAATTTTTATGGCCGCCATTTTTTGCCGAAATTCAATTTGTCATTTAATTGATTTTAATGTGCACACTGCGCATTCCGCGATGATATTTGTTTGCGACAATGGCTCGCACAGTCAGTCAAAAATGCAAATTCCTTCCCACGAATCGAGAGATTGAACAGTTGAGGGAAATCAAAATGAAATAAAAGCGTAACAGCTGATAATATTTTATGCATATTTTGTGGGCATTAAAAATTAAATTAAACAAGCAAATGCATTTTTGTGCATTTTTACATATATTTTATTTACGACTTTTTACACAGCGACTCCGCCCCGAGGGAAGCGCTGCAGCTCTCCACCGCCTTGAAATATGCAACACAAGTGTATAACCAAAAATATTCCTATAATATATATATGTAGTATTTATATATATATATATATATATATATATATATATATATGTGTATATTGTTTGAATGTTTTTGGGCACTTTTATCGCACAGGCGACACAAATGTTGTAAAAACATTTTCAAAGCCTTGGCGTCCCAAATGCATTGCTCTGTTAAATATACAGTGCCTGCTCTTATTTATGTAAATGTGTACTTCTAGTTTATTTTTTTATATATTTTTTTGACCAGCAAAAACTTTACAATTTGTTTATTTTAATACAAATAAAAGTAAGGTAATGCACACATATATATCTATATGTGTATACGTAAAGACATTTGTTTGATATTTTAAAGTTGAGTGTTGTAAAATATACAAAGCCCGCGGCAAACTATTCAGCCATAAATAATGTTGCATGTATGAATATTTGTTCAGGAGCCTCTGTGAAATAGTTTGCCACAAGCCAATGTTGTAAAATAAATTTCGTTAGTAGCATTAAACATTTATTGTAAATGGTTATAGAAATTGAGATTAAAATTGCCGGAGTACCTTTATCTACAGTTTGTAATTTTCAAAATCGTTTATTTTTATGTGTATCGTAATACCGAACAGCAAATCATACATTCTTTAAATCATGTTTATGTTGCACAATTAAATAAAACAAATGCACATTGTATAGAGATAAATGCAAGCCTTGGGCTGTTTGTGATTGAGAAAACATCTCATATTTACAACGTGCTCAAATTGGGTTTTAACATTAATATTCCCCTCTTTCGCTAATCTTTAAGGAAATCTATAAAGTCACTCGTTCACAAAATATAAAAGAGTATATTGAATTTTGGTAATGGCCGTCTTGTTGTCCGTCCAATTATCCGTATCAAGGAACAATTGCTGGGAGTGTGATATTCCGATTTAATCGAATATATATGCTTCATCAGCTTAACAGTTAAATGACTCAAAAATCAAATCAAATCTATATCGGCTACAAATCTCATGCAAAGTTCATGGTTTCAAATAGGCTTTTAATCTCCCCAATTATTAATGATTTCGTTACAAATTATAGTCAAGTAATTATCAGTTTTTTGACAGTGTTTTTGCGCATAATATAATTATAATATCCCTAGATAAAATATTTTCAGCCAATACAAGGCCATAAACGAGTACTCTATAAAACCAAGAATCGTTGGGCACCGGGCTATAAATTGCTTGGAGCCATTTGGGTGCACAGTTATGGCCTCTTTGTCAGGCCAAATGAGCAGCTTTACAATTAAATATTTATTGTAATTTATAAAGTGTGGGTTACATGGCCAAAATAAACAACGCCCGTGTTTGACAATAAATAATTGTGCTAAGAGTTAATTACAAATTGCACTCGGCGCACATTTTGTTTAGCTTATTAGCGAATTGTATAAACTTTTGCCACTGCATGTGTGTGTGCGTGTGCGTGTGTGTGTGGAGATTATTTTGCTGGCTGATTAGTTAGGCTAGTTGATTTGGCCAAATTGTTAGTGTAAATATGTTTATATAAATGAGTTGTTGGCAGCGCCAACCAGTTTCATTCATTCATGGCTGCCCCACATAGAAAACAAAAGTATTAATAAGTAAATTTAAATTAACAACAAAAAAAATTATTATTATGAAAAAAAAGAAATAAATGAGCGCGCTGAATTGCAGATATTTTTAAAAATATTTACGATAACAGTTTCTTACCTGGCGCTATATAAACAATTTTTTTTCACTTTAACACATGCGTTTATCTGCTTGCTGCTTATGTACTCACTACGTGCAACTTGGACGCGTAACGGTATCTACGCGCATTGTTTTTGCATTTTTCTGCGCGCTTTCCCATTCCAAAGCAGCTGATAAAGCATTACAGAATATTAACCGACCGCCCGCCCTCCCGCACAGGTCGCCCACATGCCATTTACGGCGAACGTGAACTTTGTGCGCCAACTGTATCTAAAAGGCAGATACACATTTATATGGCTAGATACGAAGTCTAGCTATGTATATCCATAGCAGTTTCTCACGCTCACAATATGGTCTTTTTTACAACAGGTAAAATGCCAGCAAGATTTGCCATTTTTGGGCGCCAGAAGGTTTTGTTGCCTGCGATTTTTGCGCTTACATGACAAGCGCCCGTTTGGGCCTTTTTGTTAGCATTTGTTGTTGTTATTGTTGTTGTTGTTGGGTTGGTTTTTGGCACGGCGCATGCGCCACACGTTTTGGGTGAGTGTGTCAAGGCAACGTCCGAGTACAGCTGGCGACCACTATATGTCTACTAACTGATTTGTAAGCCTTTTATGGCAAACATTTTTTTTTTCATATTTAGCGGGGCCCCAACTGGCCGAGACTTAACCAACGGCACCAGCTCCTAATTATTGGGCGCTAATAGAGCTTAAATTAACTTTTGTGATTAACAGTCACGGCTAAGTTGTCGTCTCGTGATTGAGAACCAAACAAACTTTTAGGTTGACAGAAAATTGTTAGAAAAAAATGATTATTATTGTTTTTAAATGTTAAACAGTTAATACAGTTATTTATATTTAAATTGATTTTTCTATCTTAACTTTGATTAACTCCTAAACTCCAGTTTCAGCCCTGTTGCTAGCAACAAAGCTTGGCTCATTTAAAGTTGTCCTAATTCCCTCTCATAAAAAAAAAACGCAAGCGCAGCGTCAGCGTCACGACACTATCACACACACACACACACACAGGCACACGAATGATTCTTTGGCTGCGTCATGACGCGACGTCGACTGCGCGCCGCCGCTCAGCTAAAAGAGCGCGCGTTCTGTTGATATACGCTCTTAGTTGCTCTTAAGCTCTTCATTCCCTGCGACGCAAATACCGTTCTTTTCAGCTTTTTTTTTGCTATATTTCGCATAAGTTTTTCGCTGTGTGCGTGCGCGTGCGTTTTTATTTAATAATTCGTTGTTGCTGTTGCCGCTGCTGCTACCGCAGTCGCTGCTTGATTATGTGAGCGCGACGCCGCAGTCAACATTATTGCGTGTTCAGTTCTTTTCTAAGCGGCATGCCGTGTAATTCTTCTTCTAATCGCTCTGAAATTTTGCAAACTGTGCTCCTCGCTCTTGCGACATTGCTGTTTGCTGTAAGCACAAAAAAAGTTTCGAGGCGTGTGTGCGTGTGTGTGCGAGTCTGCTGAAAGTGAAGTTTTTTTGTTGTCATCGTTAGCTTACTGTTTGATATTCGTGTGCGTGCGTGCATTGTGTATGTGTGTGAGGGTACACAAAGCAAAAGCTGCTATCAAAAGTTCCTTGTAATAATTGCAAGCCCCAATTGACGTTCATGTGCAAACGTAGCCCCAACAGCGATAATATTGCGTATTTATAGCCCTCGTCTAATCACTCGTGATTGATAATCGTGTTGTCAATCGCCACCATATGTGCATACATACCAACACTTACATGTCCGTGTGTATATGCATGTATGTAAATAGCATACGAGCAGCACATTGCGCCCTTTTACAACACAGGTTATTATTGAAAGAGCATTTTTGTGATTGTAGTTTGATTCATTATAGATGTAAAGAGAACGCTATAAATCAAAATTTAGGATACGAACTACGAGAAAAACTAGGCAAAAGTGCTAAAATTAAAATAATTTTGATTTATGAATGCTATATAAGATTATATGTACGACGTATACAATATTTTTAAGTAAGCTTTCAAATGCTTAAATCGATTTTGAGAAAGTTATGAAAGGTAAACAGTAATATATTAATCTCTTCTGCATATGATATAGAAGAATACAAACATATATATACATACATATGTTTATTTCAAGTTTTAGATTACATGATTGTTCGAAGTGGTTTAATTTGAAACATTATCTATTAAAAATTCATTTTTAAAAAGTATGATGTTATTGCATAAAATTCAACATTTTTTATAATTAAATGATGCTAATTTCTATAGCTCTCGTTCCCTTCTGATGTCTTTACCTTTTAGCATAATTCTGTAAATGAATTTGGTGAAATTGCTTTACCATAATATGAGATAATATAATATTTTTTTGCGGAATTTCCTGCCTGGATAAAACGGATCTCAAGCGAAAGCTTTACAAAGGTCAAACTTTATTACCCGTCAAATACATATTCATATGTTTTTCTATGTGTTAGTACATGTGCCAATAAAAACAAAACCAAACCAACAATTAAAAATACTCAAACGGAACGAGCCCAGCAGCGGTTTTGATTATATAAATGCAAAAAAAACTGCAAAAATTCTAAATTTATAAAAAGGCAACAACAAAGCTCCATCCAAATGTACATGAATATGTGTGTGTGTGTCTTTTATACTCTACAACAAATTGGGCAGCTTGTGTGTGTGTGTGTGTGTGTGTGATCAAGGCAGCCGGCGCAGCAACAGCGACGCAGGCATCGGCCGTTAAAAAGGCAGCGGACCCTACACGCGCATGTAAAGTTACCCGATCACATACACGACCACGCACACACACAGAGAAACACGAGCGCAGAACCAAAAAGCCGAATGTGCCAAAAATAAAGCTAAAAAAACAACAACAAACTATGCCAGCGTCAGCAGTGACTGCGACTGCGACGCAACTAACGCCAAGTAAAACTGGCGGCAACAACAAATTTTTCGCTTATGGGTCGTAAAGTTGACCTTCAAATCACGAACACACACACACACAAAACAACAACGAAAATTGGCCAAAAAATTGTAGGTTTTTGTTTTATTTGTGTGCTATGCTGCGCCCAGTTTAAGCTTTTTCAAAAGCCAACAGCGCCCAACGATGACGCTATGTGCATGCTATTGTCGTTGTCGTTGTTGTTGTTTGTGTCTCATAAATGTGTGCGGCAAAATCTAATTTGGTGAGCGCATTTTACAAAGAGAGTCTGTCGATCAGATCGCCGCTAATAGCGGGGGCGAGGACGCTGCACATGCTGCTGCTGCTTCATTTTTGTTACTTTTGCACGCTTTTATATGTACTTTTTTGCAAACATTGCTCTCTTACTCTTTGGCTTTGTTTGCGTTGTTGCTCTTTTGCTGTTGCCAGCGCCTCTCTTATTTTATTTGTTGTTGCTGTTGCCTTTGCGATTTTTATACCCCTTACGCAAATGACAAATGGGGTATATATTTATATTTTTAAAAATAAGAGGCATATAGTAAACATAAGTATAATTGTGCGATTTAAGTATACCAATATTGATATGGTTGACAAGCAGCTACAGTTTTTTATTGCTCGCATTTCGTTTGAAGAGTAGCCTTTTCGCATACATTATGTGTCCCTCTCTTAAGGGGTATTTTGCAGCCTCAACTGAGCTGCAAAAACTTTAACTTGTTGCGTCTGTGTGTGTGCGGCGCGATCGGTATCAAGGTTTTTGGCAATTTGGTTTGTGCTGCCGCTTCAGTCGGTTGGTAGGTCGCGTCGTCAACGCCGGCGTTGCTGCTGTTGTTCTGCTACTGCCGCTGCCATTGCTAACTGCGCTGCTTGCTGCGGTTGCGCCTTTTTCTAGCTGCGGCTGTCTTGCTTGCTTTTTTTTATGTATTTTAATTTTTTTTTTCGCAAATTGCCAATGCAGAGATCAACATAGTCGCGTCGTGTGCTCTGCTCGCGTGCGCGTTTAGTTATTCGAAACGTTAACGTCGGCGTCGCGGTCGCCGTCAACGCCAACGCAGTTGCCGCTGCCGCTGCGCGACACTCTTAACCTATTTTCTCGCGAGCCGAACATTAGTTACAATTTTGTTGTGATGTTGCGTGGCAGATACGCGTCGGACACGGACGCTGCTTGCGCGGATTCTAAGCACGCACACTAACACTAGCACATAAACGCCCGCCCGCACACATATGTACCTATACATATACATATACACACACATCACATACACATGATGATTCCCAATAAGAGCTAGTAACAAAATACAAAAATAATAAATAATAGAACAGTTTATGTTCTAGAATTTCGCAAAAAGTGGAAAAAAAATATTTAATTATTATAAAAGAAAATAGATATTAATAAAAGTGTTTAAATTACAGTGCCTTAAAAAAATAGGGATGCACATGAAATCAAATCAATACAATTAAGGAAAATGTGGTGCCTTGGTACAATTTTAAAGTGTTATGTATGAATTAGAGCAAAAAAAAAATCAAGTGCTAAAAAGTGAAGTCTTTAGCTCCACTCACAGAAACAACCTCATACGCTAACCCGCAATCGGATGAACTATTTTTGCCCTGCATCAACTGTACCTTAAAAGCAAAAAACACAAACGCATCAAATTGGATTACACAAACTTTTGGTTGCTGCACTCGCTCTGTGAAAGGTTAGTACGCGCATCGAGTATACGCCCGATCGGCTTTACGGCCGACTTTACCGGACAGATGATGAATGGGCCGGGCCCAGGCATTCGCACTGTTAAAACGAAAGCAAAAGTGCTCAAGTGCCGTTACACAAAATATATATGTAGGCACACGTCTATATTTATTATACTAGAAAATATACCATATAGCGACATAGTATGCGACAAGTGCTGATAAGCTTTTTACTTTCTTGGGAATTTCAAGCGAATTCTGAAGAACTATAGTACCCGGTGATCTACCGGAATTTAGGTTATTTCTTTACGACACAATGTTGATAATAAACTGGACTAACATACCCTTTTGCCAACATTATGTAATATGAATCCTAACTATAGAAATGTCTCCAAATATAAAAAACTAACTAACTATTTAGTTTTTGCCATTTTTCTTTTTTTTCGGGCATATAAGCTAAAAAACTTTTTTCACAAAAAAACCAACTAATATAATTAAATTTAAATTATGTGTTTTCAATAGAACTTTAATTCGTGTTTTTTTTTTTAGTATTAAAAAAACACAATCAAAATTTCAGACCTTAAAATGCCAATTAAATAAACTAAACTATCTCAGAACAAAAAATAATATTAATACTTTTTTTATGGGATTGATTAATTTGTATTTTTTGAAATCCCCTTTATATATGCATGCGCATAATTTTATTTTATCGACACTATTTAGCAATATTACACTGATATTTTAATCTTGTATTTTTCAATATTAACCTCATTTATCTCGAGCTGGCTACGATTTATATAAATTTATTAATATAAAAAAAATTTTTTTTGCTCATTTATACTATTTGGCAATTAACAAATAAGCAATTGAAATCTCCAAATATTCTGTACAAAAAGGAAAAACATAAAAGATTCTTTTATGATCTCGCTGGGGTTGTTTTTTTTGCCCAATGCAAACTAGTTTCCAGTTCTACCTCATTTGTCCTGCTCAGAGGAAACTAGTTTCCCACACTTAACAATTAGCGTATCTTATCTGAAGAGAAGTGTTCCTTAATATAAAAGAATCCGATCTTAGGGGTGCTACGCAATTAAATTCCATAGTTCATGGCCAAATGTTGTGTAACAAGGAGTGTAAGAAATGTAGTTCTAAAATAACATGATAAATATAAGAAATTAATATTTTTAAAGTTTCATATGATATAAATTTATATGATCACAAGATAAGAAATAAATTAAGCTATTTAAACATTTATGTAAATGTTTCCGTTGCTCAAATCATTTTGATATAACATCAATTCATGCGTTAAATTTTTCTATAAATACTAACAAAAAAAAGTTACCGAAATGCCGTACAAAAATTATCTATAAATTAAAATTTTACAATCTGTGTGCGATTATACAGGGGAACAGCAACAACAACAAAAACACGAACAACAATAAATGTTGCCCAAAAAGCTTTGAGCTGACGTCAAACGTCAGCGCCGACAGCGACGCTAGCAGCGCCAATTTATTTTACACAATTAAGGGTGTGCGCCGTGCGCGAAAGAGACAGCAAATTGGCCGAAGGAAAGTGCGAGAGAGGAAGATCGGGTAGTCGAAGATACATAATACATATGTATATACATATGTATATAATTGTAAGACACGGGCGATCACACACGCGCGCAAAAAAAAAAACATTACTATGCGCCAATTTAGATTAAAGCAATGAGCAGCCGCGCCCCAGCCCCTACATGACCAAAAAACTTAAGAATGCGCGATTAAAAGCTACCCAGTAGCAAAAATTTGAAAGATCCTCAAAACATTTGTAAAACGGAGAACGAAAGAAGCTACACCAAAAAATAAAATTAATTAAAAATTCTTAAGCACTTAATTTTTATGAATTTGATAGACAGAAAATTATTAAATTCGAAAGCTTTTTATATTCCGAGTATTTCTATACCTACTGTTGAGTTTTAAAACTCACACATTTTGCATGCATATAGGGTATTGAAAATATAAATAATATGTGTTAGATGCTTTTAAAATAATAAAAGAATAAACGCTTCACAGAGCACAGAGCGTGTGCTTTGTTGTTACCTTTTGCGTATTTATTTAGTTATATATTTTTATGCAATATTTATTATTATTTTGTACTTGTATTTTTATATGTATAATTTTTGGTTTTATACATTTTTACTTTGAGCCATAATAGTCGAAATATTTCAAGCTTTTTCGCGCGCACCAACTGTGCAAATGTTTTTGTTTGTGTCTGTGTGTGTCTGTGTGGGGAGAAAAATGCCCTATCGCAGCGCTTTTTGCTCTCTCTCTCTCCCAGTCTCGTTGTGTCAGTTGGAGGCCCTGTGCCCAGGCACACACATATTCGTTACGTTGTCTTGCGTTACGTTACGTTATGCGGATCATTCGCGCAGATCCACTGGCAAAATACCAGCAAAAATTGGGATCTATGTCAGTTCGCAGGCCGCTAGAACCCACCCACCCACCTACCACACACCTTGTGATGATTACGTGCTTAATGTGTGTGTGTGTGTGTGTGTGTGCCCATTACGCCTCATTTCGTCGTGCTTGCTGTTGTTGTTGCTCGCTCCCTTTGCAGAGGCGTAAATCGTTTGTTTAGCTTGTTTTATACCCTATCTGACGGTTGTATAATTTGAACATGCAATTTGTAACGCGTTAAAAAATACATCTTCGAGACTATTCGGTGTTTATAAGCATATACTCATATGTATTCTTGATAAGCATTTTTAGTCGGATTAATAAGAATTATCTTACAATTAAAATCATTTTTTTCGCAAAGGCTGTCAGTGTTTTTTTTTAACGTAAGAAGTTAATAATATAATATTATTTTTTTACTGATTTTAATAATGTGGCTTCGCTCAAATATGTAATAATATTTAATTCTTTTGTATTGTGGAACCAAAAGCTTGACTTGTTAGGTCTTCAACAACATTCAAGTACTGTATTATTTAGCTACCATAGTCATAATCTCTCGATAACAAAGTTCTTGCAAGATTAAAAATGATAACTAACCATACAAATGATATATCTCATAAAATAAATCAGAGCTTTAGTATACAAAGTATCAAACTGTGGTTAGATTATTTTTTTTTATATTGATATATATTTATATTGACATATGAGTTTGAAAGGGAATTTAATTTTCGGCACTGCAAAAAAAAAAAAGAAAACAAAAATTTACTAATTTTGTATTTTTTGCTCTCTTAGCTTATAAATAAATTTGTTGGCAACAACAAATGCGCAAAAAAAAGTTTATTATTTTGTTCTATTTTTTTTTCATACCTAGCCTTTGGCTTGGTCGCGTTGTTCCTGTTGCCAGTTTGTGGGACCGTTTGCCAACTTAAGACGGCCGAAAGTATTTGCAAACAAAAACATAAATTCATCTCGTGCTCGCATATATATTTAGACGCATCAGTTATACAAAAGCAAATTTATAAATACCTTCTACCAAAAATTCAACTATTAATAATTCGCACCATGTGCGACGTGCGGCATGGGTATTATTAAAAAAAATAAAAGTTAGAGTAACATAAAAAAAAAAATGTTAAACATTCATGCACTTTGTCTTAAACATGCCAATCTAACATAATCTAAAGTCTATAGGAAACAACATGATTAGCTTATCAGCCACAAATAGTACTTAAATTCATGACGTAGGTGTTTCCTCTTTCACAGACGTCTAGCGCGAGTAACCTTAAGTAATCTTAATGCTAAACATACCCTTTACTTTAGGCAGAACTTGAATATAACAATATTTTTATTGAGTTCATTATTTTTAATTTTTCATATTTGACTCTGAACGTCGTATGATTTTTATATTAGAGTAATATTTTCTAGTAAAATTTTTCCTTATAATCTCTTTATCTAATTTTAAGGATAATTTTCGTTTAATTTCAATTATTGAATATTTTGAATTTTAATGAAGAGTTCAATCGTTTGATTAAAAAATTTGTATTTATTTTTAAAGTCAGAATTACAAAGCCCTTTTTGAATAACTGAGATTGCAACTCCTAACTGGAATTCATTTGACTGAATGTCTTACCTTAGGCGTTTCCTGCCACACACATAATGGTGATCGCTGATTTTCGTCTCATTCGTTTGCATGAATTAGGGCCACATATTGGCGATCCACGTTAAATACAGCAACAAAGCGCACTCAGCGCTGCTGCTGCGGCTGCTGCCCACGCAGTGCGCGCGCAAAAATTTACGCGATTTGTCAGCCCGTTGAATACTTTTTTCTTTTATATTTATTGTGTGTGCTTACATTTCGCTTGTTGGTTCTTTGAAATGCTTGAGGTTGCTTTCGGCAGGGTTTAAGTGGGCCTACACACACACACACACAGATACAATATTTATTTTTTGAATACACTGCTTCTAAACAGATAAAGAGTGTGCACTATACGCTCTATAAAAAGATGCAAAGTTAATAAATATTAATTAATAAATTGTTTACAAAATTATATTATTAAAAACTTTGATTAGGGTCATCATTATTTCTATCATTCAAAAATCAAAGTTATGTTATGTTTTTTCCTTTTTCTTTTCTTTTTATTATTATTAGGTTTATTTATCCTGACTTAGGGATAAACTATTATGTCATTTCCTTGATGTCATAGTTTATGTCTATATTCTAAACAGAGTATTGTGCCGCCGAATAATTTTACTTGAAATTTTTTTTGTACTTGCTTTTGTTGTGTACATAGTGCTATCGAAGCTGTTGTTGTCATTGCTGTCATTGATGTTGTAGTTGTTGTTGCTGGTACTGCTGCTTGTAGACAATTTCTAAGTGTGTTAAAATTTAGGTCAGCTCTTCTACGCACTGACGCTGACGCTGCTGGCTGTCAGAGTGTCATTGTAATTGCAAATATCGCAGCCAAACAGCGACACTCACTCAGTCAACGAGCGAGTCGGCTAGCGGGCCGAGCCAACATAAAATCACTCATACGCCAGCGTGTGCATTGGCGCTGCCCACGCGCTGCTTAAGCCGAACAAAAACCAAACGCAAATTGTCATCATTTTCATTTTGGTACCCCAAAGTGCCTACTGCAAACTATAAATGAAAATTAGCGCATTTAATTGCCCAAAATGTGTCTGCCAACAGCAACAGACGTAACACAACTTGTACCAAATGCAACAACAACAGCAACAACAACATGTGCAACATCTGAAACAAGGCGCTTGACGTAATTGCCCAGACAAGTTTTCTGCCTTGCACTTTTCGCATAGCGCATTTTTGACAGACCCAAACGAAAAAGCGCATGTTCATAGCATACGATTTTACTATATATTATTGTGCCTATTTTAATTTATTTTTCATGTATATATTATTATCCGAATAAGTTAGCTTGGCCTACCTAATTGCCTGTGCAGTAGTTTATTTTCTATATTTGATAATAATTCGGCTGTCTTAGAATGATTGCCAAAAAAAGAACTATCTAATTAGTTTCTGGGGCTGAATGGCATTTTAAAAAGGATTTGCTTTGAATTAAATATTGCCATTTAATTTAATTTATTTGTTCCACCACTTAAAACGCACTCTCATAATTTAAGCTGTCTCACATTTATTTTCTAGCGCACAATGTACATTATTAGGCATCATCCATTTGAAGCAGTGTAAAAAGTATCTGAAAAGTGCAAGTGAACGGTTAAAGATACGAGCGCACAGATTGCATTTGTCAGATACAAATGTGTTAATTGCGCTGTGTTTCGCAGTGCGTGCACCAGGAATAGAACGCCCACACGCAACTGTTTACAGAGTGTCTAATAAAGTGGGCAAAGAGGTGCGGGGAAGGGTTTTTTTTTTTGTTCAAAACGATGCAGAATGGGATGAATTAAAGCAGCGCCAAATCGCCGGCATCAGGCGCAAAACTGTGTCGAACGACGTGTGGGCGTTTGAATAAAGGAAAAAAAAGAAGAAATGTGTAAGTTGCAGTCGGGTGTAACCGGCAGAACAGTACTTGCTTACAGTGTTATAACAAGTTAAACATGTAGCCTAACTGATGTACCCGCATTCGATAAAAAAAATATAATATTGCACAAAAACAAAAATTTTAAAAATGAGTAATAAATATTATGGGGAAAAAACGAAAATATTATATTTCAAAAACAAAAAAAAAAACCGACCAAACTGAGAACATATTATTAACAAAATGTTATCAAAGTAGAAAATCAGTTTAGTTTTGACATAGTTATGTGAGTTTGCAATATAGAATGAAATACGTTTGTGATAGCCCATGTACTCTTTTGAAATCGTGAACGAGTATAAAAATAATATAATACTGCAAAGTGTGAAATTGTGTATAAAAGAGAATGCAATTGGTTGATTCTGCAGTGAGCGACTATATTAAAGATATATATCTCTATATATAAAACTGTTTTGTTCTGATTAACTGGGTGATTTGTGATCAACGCATAAAAGCTGAAAAGCTAAATTTTGTTGTCGTAGTAACGTTTGGAACTTGGAAAAAATTAAATTTTTGTGTTAAACTTAAACTAGTTTTTGTTTTAAGTACTAAATTTCCTTTATCTCATTAGATTTTTAATATAATATTTGAGAATGAAACTATCAAAAGTAGTAATTATTTTTATTTTTATTTTATATTTAAGTAAAAATTCTTTGCACGCACGAACTTTATCTATTAAACTCGAAATGGACATAAAACGCTGAATGGGATCTGTGGCCAACAATTTGGTCTGAGGCCGTAGCTTTTCAATTGTCGCTCGCTTACAGCGGACAATGATGATGTCATGCACGTAACTGGACCCTAATGAAAGGCGGCCTCTCATTGACACTCTCGTTGTATTGGTTAACCTATTGCCAAAGTGAGTCACTTTGGTAATTTGCGCGGCTGGAGGGGGTGGCTGAGCAGCAGGGCCTGGGTAACAGCTCTCTGTAATAATTACAGTTATGTCGCCCAGTTGTTGCTGTTGTTGTTGTGGGTGCCAAATGCCATAATCTGACACCATTCATGGGAGGAACTTGTTGCCGCTTTTCGTTTGCGGCAAACACGTTTAAGCGAAAGGCGAACGGGGGGACCAAAATTTGTTAGCACTTGAAAAGGCAGCGCCGTTCATCGATGGTCGTTGGTTCGATGCTCGATAGTTGTTTGTTGTTTGCGAAATTTGCCGTGGGCTGCCCCAAAACCAAAGTAACAACAACCACGGAAAAACTGTTGTTGAATGAATTGAAGCTGCGGCTTGTCGAGACTCCCTTTTGGCAGCATGTCAGCGTTGTCAGCCACTTGGCGACCAAATCAACTCAATACGATGTTAAACAGCTCTCCAGCTGTCGAGAGGCATGTTCCCTATATGTATGTAGTGTGTTTATGTTTGTGTGTGCCCGTTGACCATTAACGCACTGTTAATTGCGTGAAAAAAGAGAAAAATGTTGCAAATATTAAATTATTATTGATTAGGGCGTATTAAGGGCTCAACTGCAAAAGGGGCTACGAGATGCTAAATACTTGATTTTGGCAATATCACGCGTTGTTTATGGCTGAAACTACTGGGCGTATGCGTAATTTATTGCAAAATATTGCGTATACGTCACGTGAAACGCAGTTAAGTCAATTAACACGTTATCAGCCATGTGCAAAGAAATTTTAGCAGCACATGCTCGAAAAACTGCATTCATTAACCATGATAGGAATTGATCTACAATTCAAATATCAAATTTTAATTATCACAATTTTATATTCCTTATGTACGCAACGCAGTCCGGTAGAAAAAATGCATATTTGTATTTGAGTTTCCCATTTAATTTCTCATTTAGCCTGCAGCCTGGTCTATTGACCCAGTTTCGGTGTCCAGTCAGCTTCACCTAATAACCTTTTGGCATTTGACCTTGCTGGCTAAGCTGGCCAAACCCCATGCCCAAAGTCAATAGCTAAATAACCTTTTTTAGCTGCTTAATCAATCATGGTTTGCCAAGTATCTGTATCTCTATCTGGGGTGTGTGAGTGTATTTGTATCTTTCTAGTTGTATCTGTAACTGCTGACCTTCATCTTTTACAATTTACTGCTGCTGATGCTGGGGCCAAACCTATTGCTACTCAGTTTATTCAAATAATTTGTTGTTGTTGCCTTTCGGCTGAATCATTTGCCAGTTTGAGGCATTTTGCACATTTGACCATTGAGCCAAGGTGAACTTCAAACGGCTAATCTTGATCTCGTTTACCTTCTGCATAGATCTCTATGTATATGCACATGTATCTATGTCTGTGTGCGCGCATTATTAAATATAAAATATATATATATTTTTTTGTATTTATTTATCTCGTTTGGCGCATCTTTTGGCAATTGGCAGTTGATTTGTGCCGTGGCTTTTAATGTTGAAGGGCACGTTTTTAACGCAAGTTTATGATCTATTTGTTGTGCGCATGTGATTGATTTGCGTTGCGGCCGTCATGTGGGCGATCAGTTTAGTAAAACTCACGCGCGTTTCACAGTGCGGTCGTTGAACTTAACGGTAAATTTACAACGTAGGCAAAAAAAACATTAATAACAAGTAAAGCAAGAACTAAAGCAACAACAACAAGTACAACAGCTGCGAGTGCTGCCAACGACAAAACCGCACAAAACCTACGCCAACATGTAAAGTTCTAACGCCAAAGATAAACAAAAGGCAAAAATTGAAAATGAGCAAAGAGAAACAGCAAAAACAACAACAGCAGCAGCAGCAACCTCTACAAATATCAACAAACTACTTTGTATTTATAATTATTATCGGCCGTCCGGCGCAGCTCGGCATTTGAAGTGCTCGTGTATCTCTCAGATACACTTTGCCTCTAGCTAACCGCCCCATCACCGTTCCGCCCCGCCAATTTAGAACGTGTAAATTGAAAAACTATTTGGCTGTTACAGCAGCGCGCTGACGCTGCCAGCGTCGCTGTTGCGCACGATAACGCGCAGCCAACTAAAAGTTGAAGGCCATTGCTGATACGACGCGTGGGACGCGTGTGCTGTTTACTGTATGTGTGTGTGTGTGTGTGTGTGTGTGTGTGTGTGTGTGTGCCCGTGTGTGTTGTTAGCACTGATTATCTAAGTACATACATGTGTTCCTAGATAGGCATGTATGTGCGACGGGCACGTGACAAAACGCTTCGGCCCATCATCATCATTTATATCTGCATTAGAGATCGCTGCGTGATAAAAGTCAAGCTCCACCCCAACTGATTTATTTATTTATTATTTACAAGCTATGGTTTATCTGAGTACAAACAACAGAATATTTCTTACATGAATATTAAAACAGCCAGCACATTTCTTAGATATACATATGAATTTTTAAAAACTTGCAAAAAGTAACTAAATCGAAACTTTTTATATTTTAGGATTATAGGAATAATATAAATATAAGAAGTCATAATTTGCAATTTTACAGTATTTAATCACTTGATAAATATGATTAAAAACTATAAATAATTTTTTTTAGCGGTTTCTTACGATCCATATGATTATTATTATTATTATTTTTATTTTAAACATACTGCTCTGAATCTGCTACAAACAAAATTCAATCTCCTGCATTCTGCTACATGGCGTGCTGTTAATAGCAACATAACAGCTATTGAATGTTAAATTGGCAACGCGTAATGTGAACCCACTGTGATAGCTTCGGATGATACGGATCTGTTACAGCATCGCATGTTAAGCAAACAGCGAACGGATAATGTGGACATATTTAACATATTGCGCAATTAGTTGATCACTCGGCTCAACTCGGCTCTCAACTTCGTGGTTCTCTCTGTTTGCCTTTATTTTGTTTTGGATTCGGTTCCGTTGGTATTCTCAAGAGTTTTTTTTTTTTGTTCGCCTCACACTTTGCCGCTGATAAGCGTCAAATGTGCGCGCATACAGAATATTTCAACAATTTGACGTAAGCAGCTGAAAGTAAAAGTTTGCTACTGCCATTGCACCCATTAATTAAATACAGCGGGCAAATTGTGTTTGCGTTCGCAGCAAATTTGCATTGAAAGTGCAAGTGAAAATGAGAACAGCAATCACAAATTACTTACAAACTGCAAATTGCGTCAATGAAAATTTCAATAAAAACAATAATTTTGTGAAAAATTTTGCTGGTTTGGTTATTATCGCTGCTGGCGCCGTTTTATGTCATGTTTCTGCTATTCGGTCCATTTTTATTTATATAATATAATATATAAAATGATTATGCAGCACTTTTTAAATGAAAAAAAAACTAATTTAATTAGATCACAACAATTTAGTATTTTAAGAATAATTTTAATGATCATTTATGTTTTTAAAACATGAGTAGGTTTATGCGAATAAATTTATAACAGCTTTTGTTAATATTTAGTCATATTCATATAGAATGTATTTATATGTATATATACATATATCTCACATATGTCTTTAAAACACATTCCTTTAATATGTATACATATGTGTGTATATATTTATATAATCGTCATTTTATTCAAATTTAATTCTTGCTAAAAGTTAATTGATCTATAAATAATGTATGTGTAAATATTTTTATATGTATGTAAATTGATTCTGAATTTGTTATTCACCACCATGAATGTACATACATGTATGTACATAATTATAATTAAATATATATCTGAGTGAACATATATTTATTTTAAATTCTGCGTACTTAAAGTGTCATATAACTGCAAGATTGTATTCTCTTTGTGCATTTATATAAGAAAATTTAAATTAAATAATAACTATAAATGTTATCAGTTGAAAGACATTGAAATGGCTTCGTTAACACTTTTAAAGGAAAATCTCTTTATCAGATTTTGATCATACAATTAGCTAGATAGATATATATTAAAGCGAAAATTCTGCTGAAATTTTTAGAACCAATAGAAATAAAAAAAAAATCGTATATGCACAGCATTCAAATTATTAAATCGAATGCACAACAGTTATTGTATTGTGAAATGTGTTAAATATAAAAATAAAATTTATATTGTATGTATTTGCATATATGTATACTATATGTTAATGTGAATACATACATGACCAACAAATTGTAATACTAAATGAAAGCCGCGTGATTGTCTGTCCCTGCAAATTTTTAACGTTTGGAGAACAGCAAACAACAACAAAAATAAATAAATAAATAGCGAACAAAATTAACATCAAAAGTTATTGCAAAAGTTTTCTCAGCTGAAAGCGAAAGTTCTCTGGGAGAGATAGTTTAACGCCCGTTGTATGTATGTACATATGTACGCATAGTTGTTTGTGCTATTAAAATTAAGAAGCCACACAAACACTGCGAGAGTAAAGTAATAAAATAAAAAAAAAAAAATATACATTGCTGGCGTCGCAGTCGGCGCCGCAAAAAAAAAACGCTTACGACAGCGCCGGGCCCCATGGCTCACACACGAGCGTGTAGTTGTAATCGTTATTATTGTTATTGTTATTGTTCACACAGACAGACGTGCCAGCGATCATCCCACTCGCACTCTCGCTAACGCTGACTCGCTCGCACGCATTTGCAAAAAAGTTCTTTGACGTTTTGTTTATTTATTTTGTTAAGCTGTGCACAGCTCGTCAGCCAGCAACAAAAATATTTGTATTTCTCTTACTAAAAAGCTTGTGCGCAAAGCTCTCTCGTGTGCTCACGTTCTCTAGCTCTCTTAAGATCGCTCTCACGCTCTATATTGCTTGCTTGTGTTTTGTTGTTGTTGTATTTTAAAGTATACAAACCGCAAAGAAAAGCAAAAGTAGTTCTTATCAATAGCTTTCCGGCCTCTCCTGCTGTTTTTTGTTTGCCTACTGTTTGCTGCATTAGAACTTTGCCCAAAAACAGTTAAGATTACCGCTAGCTACACCCTCATACAGATGAATAGACTCACATAGGCTTTACAATGATTAGGAAATATACTGAACATTACATACATTATTGCGCATACATACGACAAATCACACATTTGGAAAATTTTTTTTTTGAATAAATCCCAAAGAGTCCAATTCCTCAACTGCATGTTTTAAATTCAATTTGCTGGCCTTAACTTTTATAGTCTCTGAAATGTGCAACGATAACCAAGTCTTAAAATCGATTTTTATCGATTTTATTAAAATTATGTGGAATATTGAAAAAATTATAATTTGTGTATGATTTAGTTGACGAGAAGATATAAATATATAAACAAGATAAAAATATACTTCTGCATTTATCCAATAAATGTGACGTTAGTGCCTTTTATGTTTGTTTCGAATATAAATGGTATGTTATTGAAGTACATAAATCAGAATTAGCTTATCGGTGCCATTACATTTGGCCGCAAACCAAGTGCCTATGCCCCCGAAGCTTACAACAATATTTGCATGGGCATTTGCACGAACAATTAACAGTTAGCCGGCAGTTAGTCAAAACATGGCGGCGGCAATTAACACGCCACGCACCCCAAAAACGCACACGCTCTGACACAGAGCGAGATAGCGAATGATACGCGCCTAGCGCCTGTTATCGGCTAACGGAAATGCAATTAATAATATTGGCCTAGCCATATCGGTATGTGCAGGGCATCCGGCGTATTGTATTAAATACAAAACATGTTTATTGACAAATTACAATTTTGTTTGGCGACAGGCATGGACTAACATATCGATATTGTGCGATAACGATAACAAGGCAT
This sequence comes from Drosophila micromelanica, assembly GCA_004143825.1. Taxonomy (NCBI): domain Eukaryota; kingdom Metazoa; phylum Arthropoda; class Insecta; order Diptera; family Drosophilidae; genus Drosophila; species Drosophila micromelanica. Next base: position 3,079 of record SCDY01000030.1, on the reverse strand, counting down.
AAGTGGAAGTACTTCCGTTAAAAGCGGAAGCGGAACATTAAACATGATAACAGCTGATAACAAAAAGAAAGGCGACAGGAACTAAAATATATGTTTGAAACAGAACTAGAACTATTACTAGAACAGACAATCATTTTAGATAAAACAACAGAAATTGCACAGCTGTTGTCTATTTGCTGAAGTGAGAAATTGTCAAAACGATGACAATTGATGTGATAACTATATTGAAACTAGAAATATATATTCTTTGCATAAGACAAACTTTCAATTAACACAATATGATATTCACAAGTTATTTAGTTATAATATCCCTTCGATGAAAGAGTCACGAGATGTGGATAGTATTATAGCATTAAACTGGCTTGCAAATGTGTTAATATAATTTCATTAACAAGAATTTCTAAATTGATTTCCCAAATTACAATCCTCTCTGTTTCTCTGCTGAATAAAATATATTTTATGCATATTTGATAAAGTTTGCAATATTTAAAGCACAAGAGTTTTTCTTGAGCAAAATTTTAGATTTATATATTTTCAGTCTATCAGATAAAAGCAAGAATAGTTCTTCAAAGATCTGTTTTGCTCATTTGGATTTTTATTTGCACAACCTATTAAATAAATTAGGAATACAATTATTTTGATATCAGCTTGAGTCTGAAATTGCTTATTAATGAACCTTATTTCCTTCTTTTGCAGGTACAACACTGAACAAGGAGCTATGGACCAGCAATTCTGTTTACGCTGGAACAATCATCCTACAAATCTGACGGGCGTGCTCACCTCGCTGCTGCAGCGTGAGGCGCTCTGCGATGTCACTCTCGCCTGTGAGGGTGAAACAGTCAAGGTCAGTCAACACTTGGTCTTGTCATCCGACGTATCCGATATATAGCGGTTATTTTTGGTTATAGGCACATCAAACCATACTGTCAGCCTGCAGTCCATATTTCGAGACGATCTTCCTACAGAATCAGCATCCACATCCTATCATCTATTTGAAAGATGTACGATACTCAGAGATGCGTTCCCTGCTGGACTTCATGTACAAGGGCGAGGTCAACGTGGGCCAAAGTTCGCTGCCCATGTTTCTTAAGACCGCCGAGAGTCTGCAGGTGAGTTTCTCCGAAAGAATTATCCTTGTTGGTCGCTCGTATTAAATGTGTCTGGGTATTTGCAGGTGCGCGGCCTCACAGACAACAACAATCTGAATTATCGTTCCGATTGCGATAAGTTGCGCGATTCGGCAGCCAGTTCGCCCACTGGGCGTGGCCCCAGCTATGGCGGCCTGGGCGCCGATGTACGCGACTCTCGTGACTCCCTGCGCTCCCGCTGCGAACGCGACCTGCGCGACGATCTGCAGCGCAGCAGCAGCAGCCTCAGCATTAACGAACGCAGCTCAGCTGCCGCGGCCGCTGCTGCTGCTGCGGCGGCTGCCGCTGCGCTGGGCTTGACAACCAGCGCCGGCGAACGATCTCCCAGCGTGGGCAGCGCCAGTGCCGCGGCAGCTGCCATGGCTGCCGCCGTCGCGGCCGCTGCGAATAGAAGCGCCAGCGCCGATGCGCTCAACAGTCGCGGCGACGCTGGCAGCGATCGAGGCAGCGAGCGGGGTACCTTGGAGCGGGCTGATAGCCGGGACGAGCTGCTCCAGCTGGACTATAGTACCAAGGATAATAACAATAGTAACAGCAACAACAACAACAACAACAACAACAACAACACCAGCAGTAGCAGCAACAATAACAACAACAACAATAATAATAGTAGCAGCAGCAACAACAACAACAACAATCGAGAGCGCAACGATAGCAGAGACAGAGATCGGGATAGGGAACTGTCCACGACGCCCGTAGATCAGCTGTGTAGCAGTAAGCGCAGACGAAAGAACTCATCATCCAACTGTGATAATTCGTTGTCCTCGAGCCACCACGCGAACGCGGCCCACATACAGGACAGACACTACGCGCAGGACTCTCAGGTAAAACAACGATTTAATTTAATATGCGATTAGAAAATATATACATATAATCTAAGTACACGATCGGTTCTTCTGCGTATGACTTCGGAGAATCTATAGTCGAAGAGTTTAGATATATAGCCCTTGAAGTTTCCGAGATCGCTGGGTTCATGCAGACGGACATGCTAAATCAATTCATGTCGTCTTTCTAACCCCTGACCCCTGTATATATATAATATATAGTATGAAACAAGTAAGAAGTGAAGTTTTGAAGCTAATAACAAGCATGATAGCAAAGCCATTGTCTCGAAGTGGCCCGAAATACCAAGCGCATTCAAAATATAGATATATCGTATAGATAGTGATTCTGCTCTGCTTATGATAATTCGGCCAATATATTTCTTAGCCCGGTTTCGGTTTTCGAATCGAAAGAGCAGTCTAATTATTTCGGCGATTGAAAGCGGAATGATATACTAGATCGAGCAATACCGTAAATAATTATGGTATGTATTGGCGCTATAAATTAAAATAGAAAATATATATCATCATTTTCGAAGAAACTGTAATAATATTATTAATATTATAACATCAAGTATGAACAAGTTATCTAGTCGTAACTTTGCCAAAACTCAACCGATTTTCATAAGGATGGTCTTTTTGTTCATGGTTCGTTGCCTAGATGAATTCTACATTTCAGTTTAAAGATAATTTAATGGTCCAAATTCATGTAAAACATGTTCAAATATATACCCTAGTGTTCCCATATAAGGATAGGACTCAACTTTCCCCAGTCGTAACTTTGCCAAAACCCAACCGATTTTCATAAGGATGGTCTTTTTGTTCATGGTTCGTTGTCTAAATGAATTCTACATTTCCGTTTAAAAATAAAATTGTTGGTCCAAATTCATGTAAAAAATTTGCAAATATATACCCTAGTGTTCCCATATAAGGATAGGTCTCAACTTTTCCCATTTCAGTTTAAAAATAAAATTTTTGGTCCAAATTCATGTAAAAAATGTTCAAATATATACCCTAGTGTTCCCATACTAGGATAGGTCTCAACTTTCCACAGTCGTAACTTTGCCAAAACTCAACCGATTTTGATGAGGATGGTCTTTTTGTTCATGG
>SCDY01000029.1:0-132830 GCA_004143825.1 Drosophila micromelanica | reverse complement strand
ATCTGACGCGGGTACACACGAGTATATATCCAAAATTTCAAGTCTCTAGCTTCAATAGCGGCGAAAATAATTGCGTTCATACGGACAGACGGACAGCAACGGACATTGCACAAAACCAATATACTCTTTCACTTCGTGAACGAGAATAAAAACTCTTCAAATAACGAAGCCAAAAGGAACTAGCAATAAAAATGAACAATTTCAGACTGACGCTAATCCGATACTGATCGAAAAGTATAGCTTCATGAATATCAGTAAATATTGAATTTTATACATCCTCTAATACATGCAATATATTCAAAATAAAACTTCGCGACTCTAAATTTAAAAGCAAAATCAGGTTAAACATAGTTTTTGTTATACTATTTGGGACGAACAAAATTAATTAAAAATGCAAACTCAAAACTTGAAATTTTGAAATGAACTTTTTCGAATATGAGTAAAGGGTACATGCTTTTTTTACATTTGTTTTCGATTTTATTAAAGTTATGGATGTTTCAAATATGATTCCTATGGGTCCGAGAGCTTTACATGTCCAAATTTTTATCAATTCTAGCATGATTTTTGACAAAAAATTTGACCCCCTCAGAATCAAGTTAAATGTTATGTTTTTTATATTATTTGTGGCCAGCAAAATCGATTAAAAATGCAAACTCAAAATTTTAAACCAAAAAAAACTTTTTTAAATGAATAAACGGGGAGTACATGGTTTTTTTTTCCAAAAAAAATCAAAAATATGTTTTCTTTTTTAAAAACGCATCGGTTTTAAATGTATAATCGATGTTAATGAAAAATCATGACCATCAAACATGAGAATCGGTTCAACTTTGACAAGTTTATGGGTGTTTCAAATATGACCCCTATGGATCCGAGAGCTTTTCTTAATTTTGGCATAATTTTTAACAAAAAAGTAGACCCCCTCAGAATCAAGTTAAGTGTTGTTTTTTATATTATTTGTGGCCAGGGAAATCAATTAAAAATGCAAACTCCGAATTTTAAATAAAAAAATTCATTTTTCCAATTTTAATTGCAAAATCGATCTAAATGAAAAACCGAAAATATCAAAAACATTTTTTTTCAAAAATGAATCGATTTTAAATGTAAAATCAATCTAAATGAATGCAATCAAACATGATAATCGGTTCGGTATGATACCTATGGTTCCGAGAGCTTTACATTTCCAAGTTTTTGTATCGATCTTTAAATGGAGGTGACCAATTATCTACCTTTGAAATTTGGTAACTCTAGCGTAAGAACTGTGTAAGATATAGGCATATCCGACTTTTAAAGGCCCGGTTGTTGGGGGTATTCTAGTGGGCATGGTCGGAATGGCATTGTCACAATCTTTAGGGGAGGTCAGTTGCTAACTACATTCTAAATTTGGTGGCTCTATCTTGAAAATTGTGTTATTATAGATTTGCTATTTGAGGTGTATCGACATGTTATTCGTGAACGAGTATAAACATTTAAATTAAACCAAAGTGAGAATTTAAAAAAATATATATGTATTGTAACTACAAAATAAATGAATATTCAAAAATAGTGTGGAATTCAAACTATTAACGTAGGAAAAATCGTTGAACTCAGGTCTTGGGTTAAGTGTGAGGTGAAGGGCACACGGGCAAACATTTCTTTCTTTCTTCAGGCAAATTCAGAACAGCTGTATACATTCGCAAATAATTCGTCAAGTTTCTAAATTAATGTAAATAAATAGTTACTATAAAATGCGCTGCTGAATGGCCAAGGTATAACACAAGATTTGAATAAATCCAACCATCATGAAAACTTTTACAATCATCCTTACCTGCGCTGTTTTGGCCATGTTCTATATCAAGAGCAGCGATGCAGTTGCCTGTTCAACAACGGTCCTGTCGGATTGCACGGACTGTTCCGATGCAGCTAATTCTGATAATGCTGATTGCACCGACACCACAACCACGACGACAACGGTCAGCTCAGTCACACTGCGGCCCAACAGGAGGATCGTGCGCATCAGTAATCTGAGGTACACAAATGTTCGTCGTGTTGTTCAATGTTCAGTTTTCAATAAAAGATTTATAAACAAGTTGTACCAAAAAATGTTATATAAAAAATGTTGGGACTTGAATGTTCTTTCGTCTCTAGTTTGTTACCTCATGTAAAGGTTTTATTAAACTACGGTGCAAACTCGATTATTAGAAAATGCCTTAAATGTATATGTTACCCTCCCCCACTATAGACATATATCGATAATGGGAAAACTAAAAATGTTATCTATCTTTTGGAATAAACTTGATCTGCGTATGGTATATACATATGAGCCCAACGAGTCAAAGATCACCTTTCTAGTCTTTTTAGCCTCTGAAATTCATTCAGAAAAACGGACAGACAGACAGACATGGCTAAATCGACTCGGCTAGTGAAATACATCTTAATTACCTTAAATATTTATTAACAACACTCTGTCAACTTTTTACCGGAGATTTTTTTCTTATAAAGCGCCTAAAACCATGCTGTAAAATATACGATATACAATTCTAGAGCTTGAATTTGTATTTTTTTAATGTTCTTTGCGTCCATGCAAACCAACTAGCAATTGAATTGTTTCTCCAGGAAGGAAGAGAATTGCGTTCTCTATCACTAGAGGTTGGCTTTTCAACACGAAAACTTAAGTATATGTTAAATAATTGCCATTTTTTTCCTCATAGACTAGCTTAAGTTACCATAATTGTCAATTGATTTCGAAATCGCTGACACTGAAATAAATTTCGTTAATATGGTGAATCGAGCACTTTGAACATCTGATTACATATCAAACGTTTAAATTTAAGTAACGGCACAAAAAACACTTGTGTTCCCATTTCAATAGTTACATGCATGTGGAAATCGAATCGAAGTAAATATAATGAGGCTCAAAAATCGCTATAAAAAGAATTGCTTAGACCACCGTAAGACATTCTAAGTGAAGTAGTCGTATAAAGATGAGGATCCAAACGGTTGTCTTGAGCTGTGCCATCTTGGCGCTTTGCTTGGTGAATTCTAATTGTCAGACAAGCACGGCAGCCAGCCCGACAACAACCACATCCAGCACGACAGCCAGCACGACAGCCAGCACGACAGTCAGCACGACTTCAACGACAGCAAGCTCCACAACGACGGCCAGCTCAGGTTCAACAACTGCAGCCCCTGCAACCACCACCACCGCCTCGAGCGGTGGCAGCGGCAGCGCTGCCCGTCTGCTGCGCCGCATACGGAATCTGCAGCGGAGACTGCGCCAATGCAGACGTGCTACAGCAGCATTGAAAAAGAGGATCAACAGCCTGAACTCAAGCAAAGGTTCGACTTCAAGTTTCCCGAGCAAATTCCAGAATAAGCTGTTTGGTTAAATAATATCCTTATAACTGGCAGGAATCTATCCAATTGTTAAGTTTAATAAATATTCATGACGCATAACCACATTGAGTTCTTAATGCAGATGATCAGATCGGACAGTGATTAAAATAAAATTATATGTCAAGAAAACTATTTTCTCATCCTGTTGCTTATGTAAATTAGTTAGTTTCTCACAATGAAATATAAGCAAATCGTTCATATGAATAATTCTCTTATCTCATCTTGCACAAAAAATAAAAAAATTAGAAAAATTAAACATATTTCACATTTCAGTGTCATTTTAACATATAAATGTTTCACAGAGTCTAAAAACTCTTTAAAAAGAATATTCATTAACAAGTAAAAAATATGGTTGAATTTCAGTTATTTTATTAATATATTTTATTGTGAACGGAAGTACAATTTTTTGAAAAAAGCCTGCCATGTTTAGGCGCTGTGTTTCTTCACAACTGTACCCTCGGGGCACTTAAAGGTGACCTCGATTCCGTTTTCGAGCCAGGGCTGCGACCAGATCTCCACATTGCAGTTCTTGGTATTGCTGCCTTCAATTAGCTCCACTTCGTATACGTATTTGCTGCCCGAAACAACCTGATGCGTAGCAGAGATTACTTTGCCTAATCTGTATATTGTGTGGTTATATTTAATACAACTTTTATATATATCGAACTTTATATATATCGATTACACTCACTTATAGTTCGGGCCATCGCCGCTGGCCAATTTGGTCAGAGAGGTGTTCAAAACTTCCACGGCTTCCTTTAGACCGTCGCCGGTAAGCGGTTTGATGCCACCGGCAATCTAAAAAAAAATATAGTTTTACTTACATAAAAATACATTTCAGTTTTGCATCACTTACTTTAGTTGAAGCAACTGCCATGGCCAAGCCGAGAACAAAAATAACTTTGATGCAGAGCATTTTGAGAAATTCCTACAAACAAACGCAAACGAATCACAATTTCGGACTGAATGCCAGACCCCCAGCAGAGGCGACTTTTATAGGGACTTAGCCGCAGCCGATCTCGAGTGTATGTTTGTATTTGTGTCCAGAAATTTGGGAGTAAATCTCTGCCGCTGAAGCAATCGATATGAGGGAATGAGAAAGAGAGAGAGGGTGGGAGAGGGAAGCACACATATATAAATCACTCAATCATTCAGAAACAGAAGATGTTTGGTATTGTAGAGTATTGTATCCACAATATTGAGAAAGTTTAAGGCGCAATTAAAATTGTTCGTAATTATGTCGTGAGCTTGATCTTTGTGAACCCAAACAAAACAAATTCAAAGCTCTGGAGAACTCAAACAAAGGCACAAATAATACATAAAGAAAAGATGTTTATATTAAGTACAAACCACAGTTTACTCATACCTTGTTATTTTATAATGTTATTTGTAACAAGTATTAATATAAAATCAATAGAAAATAACTTGAACTTGTTCCTTTGTTTATTAACAGAATTAATTATTTATTAGCTTAGATTATAATTTTCATGTTCGGTTTGAAGTTTAACTGATTCATATTATAAAAGGCAAACATTATCAAATTATTAGTATGCTTAAACTAACCAATTTAACAGATTGCATAATATATTTTTATAAATATACAGAATTAGTCTTCCCGAAAATATAAAAACAGAATCAAGCAAACATTCTGAACCGGTTAGGTCTGAAGCGATAAAATGTCGTAAATACAGTATAAGAAAAATAATAAAGAACGCTGTAGTCGGGTGTTACCAACTGCTTTATACCCTAACACATTCTTAATTGTTTTTTAATTTTGAAAAGGGCGCGGCGCTGGGGAGCGTTCTAGTAGGCGTGGTCGGTATACTAAGGTTGCAATCTTTTGGAGGGGTCATCAGCTATCAACATACCAAATTTGCTGACACTATAGTATATATCCCAAATTTATCTAGTCTCTATGTTCAATGGTGGCTAAAAAAATTGTGTTCATACCCATTCCACGCAACCAATATACTCTTTCCGCTTCGTAAACGTGTATATAACGAAAAAAATACATTTGCTTAATACCCATATTTATCACAATTTTGGGGTATTATCAAAACAAAACAGAACAAAGAAAAAAAATTAAACATAAGAAAATATGAACGCTTATAACTTAATAGTTGTTTAGGGAATTGTGATACAATTTTTGAGGGCATTTTTAATGCTGAAACAAAAGTTAAGAAAACTTTATCAGCTTTTAGTGCCTTTAAATATACATATGTATGTTTGAAAGTTTTTGATTACTCAACGTGTGCAAATAATTTTAAAATCAAATGAGTACAATTCGCAGAAAATTAATAAAAACAAAAGCCGATATTTGTATATATTTAAATTCTTATCGAATTATTATTCAGACCATGTGGGCATTATAAATTCGGTTGTCACTGCCAATCAAACATCAGATCTGGATATCATTAGTATGGTTGTATCATCACCAAATATTTATACAAAATTCAATGAGCCGAGAAATCATTTAAACTAGTGATAAACTAATTTAGCAACTTTGTCTTAATATAAGCATGGTACTTCTAGTTAATTAATGCAAAAACAAATTAAATACTAACTAGCCTCTGTTTTCAACAATTTATTCTTGTTTTTATACACGTTCACAAAGTGAAAAGAGTATATTTGGTTTATGAAATGTCTGTCTGACTGTCCGCCCATGTACCCGTTTGAACGCAATTATTGCTCGGCTTAAAACTCTATATATATATTTTAGTTTGGGTACACCCAGTGGACGCCATTCGACTTAATCTATATACTTACCCTGAACTTTAAAATTAGATAAAAACATTTTTATACTGCCACGCTCATAATAATAATAATTAATACCGATTTTGACTAATTTTTCACTATAACGAGTATTACGCAGTCGGTTACACCCAGCTGTAACATCTTTACTTGTAATTTTAACATCTGTGTTTTGTCAATTAGTTAAAGCAATATAGCGCCAGCTTTAACCCACAAATATGATATATACATATATATAGGTATATATTAGAGACTGACTCTGAGCACGAACAATGCTACAGAGATTAGAACTAATATTCATTGTCGACTATCAAAAGCGAAACGAAACTGGTTTTAATGCTAAAAGCGTTGATGATTTTATTCATTTTTTTATTGTTACATTAATGTTGTTGGGCAAAAATTTACCAGGTGCGATCCACCTTGTTATCATCGCCCTGGCACTCAATCTGGACATTGGTGCCGTTCTCCTTGAGCCATGGCTGGGACCAGATCTTCACAGTGCACTGCTTGACTTCTTTGTTCTGGGTAAGCTCCACAGTGTAGGTATCGAGGCTACCGGCCACAACTTGAGTTGTCACCTTCAACACTTTGGTGGCTCTATATCAACAAAGAAAATCAGTAAATACCTAAAGCAAATAACAAATAAATTGATAAACTAACGTGTAGCTGGGACCGTCGCCAGTTGCAAGTTTAGCCAGGGCTACGTCCAGGTTCTCAATAGCCTTTTTCAGATCATCGCCACTTAGTTCTCTGTGACCACCAACAATCGGTGCATCATCGCTGGCCACCACACAGACGAGTGCGAAGACTGTCAGGTAAAAGAACTTGGAGCCGATCATTTTGCAGTTGTATAGTTTTCGTCAAAAGTCGCACGTAAACTAAATTCTCTACAGCAGCTGCGGCCCTTTTATACACAAGTCGCTCTGAGAATGTTTTCAGAGAGAGAGAGAGAGGTCTCATTTGGGTTGTAAGCGCTTCGTTACTAATACTATCACATGGAGTTGACGAACAAGAATCTATACATTCATATTGATGAGAACTTGTAAATAAATGTACATTGTTTTTTTTAAGGTCTGTTAACGCTCTCCCGCTTCTTTACTTTTTTCCCGCTCTTTTTTATGTTTTTTTTTTTTTCAATACTTTCACACCTTACATTTTACTATAAATTTTTTCCTGAATCCACTAAATGATGACATACCCAGTTTTTTTTTAGTTTCCTTGCGGTTTTCTTACAGCTCGTAAACATGGGGGTGTATACTGACTTTTTTCAGTCACTGTACATATCTTGTATACATATATTCAAATAATATTGCAATTAGCCCCGAATAATTTGTATTTTTTGTATTTATTTTTTTTTTTTAGTTTTTCTATCGATGTTCTAAAAATTATAAATCATAATAATCTTACAATTTTTAATATTTAAAGTGATCCCGACAGGAATTAAATAATTGGGATCCGTTAGAGAACAAGTTTATTTCGAAAAGTTAAATCAAAAGAAACTGATCAGCCTTTTTATCTGATGCAAATATCAACTTTGTCACTCACAAGTTGGCTAAAAAAGTGCAAAAATCACATTCAGCTATTCTCATTATTGCATAAATATCAGAAGATTTTAATGTGCCTCATATTTGTTATCGTTTATTTTAATATATAAAGTGATTTAGCAGGCGCACACTTGTTTCTATTTATAGACATGGGTGTGAGAGTAACTATGGATTTAATTGTAATAAATTAATATGACAAAAGCGATTAAAACAGAATTAAATCTTAATTTGTTTGTGACATGCAATTAAATGGATAATTAAATTTAGAATGTGCTTTCAATCACATCATCATCCCCCTCGCACTTGATGGTTATATTGGTGCCGTTCTCCTGAAGCCAGGGCTGCGACCAGATCTTCACATAGCTCTCCTTGACGACATCTCCCTGGGATAGCTGCACCTTGTAATGATACAGCCTGCCGGACACCACCTGAGATGTTACCGAGCTGACCTTCACCACTCTATTGAAAAATATATATTTATTTACGCCCCTTATCGAAATGCAGCAATAAACAACTCACTGAAAGCTGGGCTTATCGCCGGTGGCCACTTTGGCCAGCGATGTATTCAACAGAGCCAAGGCCTCCTGCAAATCTTCGCCCTGCAGCTCCTCGGATATGCCGCCGCAAAAGACATCATTATTATCGGCCATGGCTGTCTTAAACGGAAACCTATTGATAAGGCTTAAAAAGTAAATAGAAAGAAACTACCTGAACAGAACGGAGAGAGAGTTAACAACTAGTTGCAGGAAAAAATACAAAATACAAGCAGACTTCAATATCGCTCTGTTTAAATACTCAGCGATGACTGAGCGCACTGGAACAACGGTTACCGCAGAGTTCAGGGTGGGCATTGGACTTTCTTTGTGTGCGTGCCAGACAAAGTGAGCGCATATATTTAGCGCTGTCTGCTCTCGCTCACGCTGCTACTCTTTCTCTCTCTTCACATGCATATGCATGTGAATACATACATACATACATAAACTGACTCATATGATGATTAAATACAAAACAAACACAGTAGTTATTGGCATATGATGGAGAGGTTTGAACTGACTATTAAATGTTTAACAAGCAGCGATAATGGAAAGATAGTTGCTATCTCAACTGTGATATTTGATTGTGATAGATTGTGTCTGTTAAATAATACGATATTACGATAATTAAGTGAATTCTTAAAAATTCACAGTAATTACAATTCACCTAACGCCTAAATAACTTATAATGCTTAAATGAAAAACCATTATGGATTTATTTACTTCAGCATACCAATTCTTCAAAACAAAATTGAGGTACAAATTTAAAAAGCCTTATAGCTAAGCTCTCTATTCAATTTAAATAACGCATTAATCAACGATCTTTCGATGTTTCCTATTTTACATTATATATGTGTGTATGTATATACGATTATATATATAATTAAGTTATCCCGCACAATATTATTCATTCAATTTGTAATTGAAATTCTTGTAGGTAAATATTTAAAAAAATACGTTTACCCTCCCCTGCGAGCAACTTAAGCCGAACTTAGGATTACATTTTTTTTATATGTTTGTTTTTTTTTTTTTTTTTCATTAGGTTTCAGTTTAGCTGTTTGTTACTTTTTTTTGGGAAACAAGCGCCACAAAACAGTTCCAATAACAAATCCCTCTCCATTTGTATTTTCTCAGATGTGTATGTGCATGTGTTCCAGCAGCTGGGAGCGATCGGGAAATATGGATGAGCACATTTCACACTCAAAGCAGCGCGTCCTGCGCTCCGTTTTGCTGGCCGCCGCCGCTTTGGCTGCCGCATCGGCGGCATCCGCAGCGGACACCACCTCAGAGATGGAAAAGAAACCGGAACTGACATCTGAGGAGTTGGCGCTGGCCGCCACACTCACAGTGTACGAGTCGACGCCATAGCTGAGGTAGGAGGAGTTCGCTTTGCTGACTGCAACAGTTGAGTCTGACGATGACTTTTTGGAGCCGGACGCAGAGGCTGTTTTGCTAATGTTCCGCCTTGCGGCTGCCCGCGTGCCCAAGTTGGCGGTGAGCTGTCGCAGATGGCGCGAAGTGCGCGCCGCCGACGACGACGATGATGATGATGTGGGCGTGGCCGTGTGTCCCGTGGCGGTTACACGCTGCTGACTCTCCACCATATCCCGCAGATCCGGCGACGTGGGCTCGATTTTAATAAGATTCTGCTCCTCCTCGGGCAGAAACTGGGGCGTGTTCGACGATTCGCTGGTGAAGCGCAGCCGCGCATTCCGATCGTGCTTGAGCGGACTGCGCAGTATCTCCTCGAGATCGTTGACAATGCTCGGATTGAACTTCTCGAAGGACTTCTCGCGCAACAGCGTCGCATCAATCAGCAGATGCGTGTCGTCGTACATGAGCTGCACGCGCTGCTGCTGCTGTTGCTGGTGCTGCTGCTGGTGGTGGTGGTGTTGCTGCAGTTGCTCCTGCTCCTGCTTGATGTGCAGCGGACTGGAGCTGATCTGATTGGGCGGCTGTGTGGCAGGTGATATAATCTCGTAATCATCGACAATGCGCGAGCTGGCAACACTGCTCGCCTTGACCAGACCCAGCTGGCTGCTCTCGCTGGTGCTGGTGCGCGTGGCGTAGCTGCGACCTCGCGACCTCTTTGGCGCATTCTCCGCCGGCACCCGCGACTTTTCCGTGTGTATCATGCGGGGACGCGAACTGCTGGCGGTGGCTGCAGCAGCAGCTGTCGCGGTTGCTCCAGCTGCACTCTTGGCCGCTTTGCTCGATTTCCTTTTGCTGCTGCGACTGCTCGCGCCGCCGGACTTGCCCGACTCCTCGCCAGCTGCTGCCGCCACCTTGTCGCTGCTTCCCGCTGCCGGCGCCTGCTTGCCGCTGCGCCGTGACTTGGCGCCACCTGTCGCATTGCTCGAGGAACTAACAGCCGGCAGGGTGGTGTCGTTGACCACCACCAGAGAGTCAATCTGAAAGAAGCTCTTGTAGGCATCATCTGTGGCGACATTGCCGTTGCCATTCATCTGCATGAACTTCTCATCCCACAGACGGTCCGAGCTGCTGTTGGCCGACTTCACCGAATCCGCGGTGTTCTGTGCTGGCGCAGCAGCGCCATTTGTCGCAGTTCGCTTGCGCTTCTCCTTTTTGACGGGCACGGACTCGGCGCGGTCGAGGAGATCGTCGACATTCTCCACGTCTAAATCGCAATATTCAATGTCGCTGACATAATCCTCGCCCTCCTTGTTGCCCGCACGCATGTGCGCAATCTCATGTGGCTGCAGTTTCCTACGGCGCTTGTACTTGCGTGGCCCGGTCTGAAAGATAATTGAGAATTTCAATAGATTTAAAACCAAATTCAGACCACACTTACAATGGGTTGGCGCTGTTTGGCCGTGTTCGTGTCGCTGTGCTGGATGAGATGCTGGATGAGCTCATTGGATGAGGACAAATCGGCAGTGCAAACGGTGCAGTGATAGGTGCCGCGCACCGCGTCCAGGCCCGAATGATGGGAGCGTATGTGCTCGCGGAGCACCACGCGCTGATTAAAGGCTCGCGTGCACACGGAGCAGGCGTAGGGCTTCTCGCCGGTGTGGATGCGTTCGTGTTTGCGCAGTGTGCCGCCATCGGCGAACGCCTTCCAACAGTAGCGACAGCCATACGGTCGTTCGCCCGTATGGATGCGCACGTGTATCTGCTGGGAGCTGCGCGAGCCGAAGGTCTTGCCGCACTCATGGCAGGGGAACAGTTTGCCCGGCGACGTGGTGCTGTGCGAGTGGCGGTGATTGGAGAGGGTGCGGCCATCGGGGAACTCTTCGTGGCACACCTCGCACACCACCGACTTGTCGCGATGGGAGGCCATGTGCCGCTTCAGCCGCGCCTTGTTGTGAAAGTTCTTGCCGCACTTGGAGCACGAGTGGCACTTCTCGCGCGAATGGTCCCAGGCGTGCTTGATCAGCGCCTTACGATCACGGCACTCCTTGCCGCACAGCACGCAGGAGTTGGGCTTCAGCTCGTGCGGATGGCGCGTCTTCAAATGCCGCTTGATGGCCTCCTCCTCGTAGAAGCTAACACCGCACAGGACACATCTGCAAAGGGTTAACATGGTCAGACTAGCTCTCGCTTCAAAGAATAGCCCATCAGCTCACTTGAAAGGCGGGAAACGGGCATGAATCTCGACGTGGGTGTGCAGCTCCGTTGCGCTGGGAAACGCTTTGCCGCACGTGTGACAACTGTGTGGGGCATCTTTGGCATTTTCGCCAGCATCAGCATTATCGCCGCCATCCGCATCCTTGTGCTGCTGCTTGGCATGGCGCCGCAGCAGGTCCTGCCTGTGAAATGAAATGCCGCACTCGCTGCAGTAGAAGTCGCCGTATAGCTGGTCCGGTTCCGATTCGCTGGCGCTATCCTCGCCCGCCGATGCCGGATCATACTCCGAGTTGCTTTCCTCGAACTGATGCGTCTTCTGATGCTCCTGCAAACTGTAATTGTCCCAGAACATCTCCTGGCACTGATTGCATTCGAAGGGCGAGTCCACACGATGATTCTGAGCAGAAGTAACACTTGAAATTGGGCACATTCAAAAGGGGTTAATGCTCACCTTGATGTGCGAGACGAGCGCCTTTTCGCGCGCAAACGCCAAGCCGCACTGCTGGCACACGAAGGGCTTACTCTCGTCCAGCACCGGAAAGCGCAGCGGCTGCGCTGCATCTTGGCCGACTTGGCCGCTGTCCCCGATTGAAGTGTTGCCTGCCAGCGGCAGCTCCTCGCAGTCCATGTACTGGGGCAGATTATCCACCGCGGATGTCGCCTGCTTCTCGGCAATCACAATGTACTGGGTGCTCTCCTCCTTGGGCTTGAGGCGACTAATGCGACCTCGTGCTGCTGTTGGCGCTGCCACAGCGCTGACCGCTGGATAGCTGGCCTGGGGCACAGTTTGGTGCTGCTGCACCAGTTGCTGTGACTGCGACTGCGACTGTTGCTGCACGTGGTCGTCTTCCTGCTCTTGCTCCTGCTCCTGATCCTGGTCCTGGTCCTGGTCCTGATAAAGCGGCCATTGTTCGTAGAAATGATCATCGATTTGTCGTTGCTGCTGCTGCGGCTCGAATTTAATTGCAGACGCTGCCGCGGCTTCGGCATCCGCCGCCACCTGTGCCTCAGCGTGCGCCTTGAAGTGGCTAATTAGCTCGGCGCGCCGCGAAAAACGTCCGCCGCACAGTTTGCATAAATGCGGGCGATCGTTTTGGTGCGCCAGCATGTGGTTGTTGAGGCTAGCCTTCTTGCGAAAGCGCCGGCTGCAGAAGTCACAGGGATATGGGCGCAACGCCGTGTACTCATCTTGCTCCATGTCCAGCAGCTCCTGCGAGCTGTTGTTGCCCGCAATTTGCTCGGCCGCGATTTCGACGCTACAAGCAAAACTGTCAGTAATTTGTGTCCTTCTGCTCATAAGCCCACAGCTACTCACCGCTCTGCGCCTTGATGCTGCACCCAGTCATCGGTAATAATCTCCTCGGTGACCACCTGGGCATCATCGTCGAAGGACTCGGCATAGGCAACGGTGCCATTGTCCGTAATTAACACGGTGCCACCGCCCGTTTCATTGGCTGCAATGATCTCGCTCAACTGGCCGTCGCGCGCCATGAATATGAGATTCTCGGCCGCCATATGGTCGAGATCCTCGTCGGTGGCATTCCCGTTCACCAGATAGGCGGCAGTCACCTCGCCGTCGGCGGCGCCGCTTTCCAGTATATCCGTCTCGGAGTCAACCGCCGAGGCGTGCTGTTGTATCCACTGGATGCCGCCATATTCCTGGTTGTTCATAGCTCAACTGCCGTGTGCCTGCAATCTTTGCAAACGAATTGTTGTTATTGCAATTGCTTTGGCAAATAAAAATATTTTACGAATCGGCAGCTTGAGCAACAATTGGCTCTTCTGCACATGTGCTCTTGGAAAAAGACCGCGGGAGAGTGAGAGAGCGTTCGGCGTTGCCGGATAATCGACAGCTTTGAAAGTTTAACGTTTCGCTGGTCAAACTAGGCAATTTAAATTCTATATATTAATTCGATATCTTAACTAATGTTATTGCACGTTTGGCTGCTCATTTTATTTGACAGTGTTCCGGAAAATAATGTTATTTAAGCACTGATTTACACTGCAAATCGGGCTGGCAGCCCGGCGTCAACTTCCAGGAAGAACACATTAGCCATCCCGCTCATACGCACGTGTCGCACGCATCATTTTCAATTTAATATTGTTCAATGGCCGAGTCGTCGTCTCATAAGATTTTCTTCCCATTATAAGTCTGTGTTTTATTTATATTCCAGACTGTTGCACATAACCTCAAGCCCAAACACAATAATAAACAAATCGCACCGGCAACCCGAGCTCTATTTTGTACGTCAAGTGCATAACACATATTTATATGCATAAATTACTTGACAAGACAATAGATGGCGCAGTCGTGGCACTCACACTCACGCGATTACATCACGCCCAAAAATTCTCATTTAATTTAAATCATTTGATTTTCAATCAAAACCTGACCAAACAGAAAGCGCAACTGCAAGCATTTACCTTGAATTGCAACTTTACACAGATGTCATTCTTTAACGGTTAACCGCCGATTTTTAAATGCAGCAAATTGTTGTCTTAACTCAAATTACGCACGAACAAAAAGAATTCCGTAGCAAAATCACATACATAGTTTTTTCCTCCTCAACTCACAGCTGTTGCTGCGCCCTGCGTGTGTGCGCATACGTGTAAGGTCTGTTAACACACACACAACGAAAACAGTTTAACATTTTATTAATCTGTTATTAACATCATGCGGTAACTTTTTACTGGAAAAGTTGTCGTCGTTCTTCATACAAATCAAAAAATAATAATTAATTATATATTATCAGTTTTTATAAATGTATGGTTTTTTGAGGACATGTTGTATATTCAATCCTGCTTTACAATTAAACGGCAATCGAACGACTGATTTAAATTTAACAGACATCTCAAGTATCTTACAGTTCCATTCCATTATCTATATAGACAGTGCGACTGTCTGGCAACGTTTGGTTTAAAATTACAATTACAACGGCAGTGTTGTATATCACACATTTGTAGTGCTGAAAAATACGTTGATTACATCCGATTTATCCGTTGCTCTGCAAATATTTGAATTAGAGTAATTATTTTTTTTTTCAAGACAAATAATATTATTAAAGGGAGCCACAGCAGCCGTTTATTTTAATCCAATACACATTCCAATATAATTCCGTAATTTGTTGTATGTTCTATGTAGGGTATAACATAGTCAAAAAAAAAGCAGTTGCCAAGAGGGACACTTGAGCACATCTCATTGCTAGGCCGCAATTTTGGCAAATATTACTTGCCCAGATCCAAAACTATTTATTCAGTTTTATCAAAGCGTATGTCAAAGGGTTTTACCTTCAGAAGGGGATTTCCAACGATCGTGGCCGTATTGCACCCACATTCACACACACGTCTGCACGTTTCTCTTTCCCCCAGAGCTTTGCTCTTCGACTGAAGAGAAAATGCAAATGATGAGCGAGGCGCGTCGCCCAAAGCGCGCCAAACTTTGTGCCTTTGGCTTTGCTCTGCTTTTATTTATAATGCTCTGTGTGTGCGTCTTGTTGTGTTGGGGGCTCTGGGGCAGCGTCAGTCAAGCAACTATTTAATTTTCGTTTTGCCGTGGAACCGTTTGGCGGCCCACAAACGACGTGCGCGTACCGTGTATTTGGAAAATGTCGAGTAAAAGCGGTTCGTGATACAATTTTGATTTACGTATTTTTAGTGTTGCCCCAACGTATAGTTACAAAAAAAAAACTTAAAAGTACCGTTTAGTTAGATAGCTGCTGCGCCATCTAGCGGCGGCAACGCGCCAAATTGTTGCTGTTGTTGTTTTCATCTAGTAAGTACTACGTTAAAGCTAAATATAAACAAACCCAAGCAAATCAAAATCAACAAGAATACCAACAATAATAAAAAAAAAATAAAATAAAAAAGTAACCGCCATCCTTTGACAGGCGGCGACGACATAAAATGTCAAACTGTCGATCAACATCAAGGCGAAATATGCAAGATGCGTGTCTTAACTGCAAAGAGGGCGCCGAATGCTCTTGCAAATATGTATACATAAATATTTGTATGTGCTTGTGCGCATATTTGCAGGCAGCCATTTATGTAATGCTCCCCTCACACATACACCCATACACTCCCCGTCCATTTACTATCCTCTTCTTTTAATCTTGGTGCTGATCTCGCATTCGGCTACGCGTTTTGCATGCCTACTCGCTCGGCTCGCTTCGGTTGTTGTTGTTGTTGTTGCCCTTCTCTGGAATGCGTTTAACTTAAATTTGAATTTCATCGCTTTTCGCTGTTTTATTTGATTCTGTTTTTGTTTTGGGGCTACGCTCACTTGTTTTTACAACGCAAAACACTTGTTGTGTGTGTGTGCATATTGCTCGCAGGGAAGAAATCAAACTAAGCGCAAACTTTAATTAATATTCCACGCACTCCCACATAATAACAATCTCTCTCTCTCTCTCTCGCTCTCACACACATGCGCAGGCACATGCACATGAAATACTGGAACAATGTTGTTATTGTTGTTCGATGTGCTCAACGTTGTTGTTATTGCTGCTGGTATTTTCTTATATGAATTTTATTTGGGCAGCTGGTATTTGGTATTAATTAAATTTTGCGCATGCTCCACACATTTTATGGCTAACGATCGCGGCACACGCTTCTCGGCCAGGTAAAAGTCAGCTATGGATTGGAATTTACGTTCCTACTAAGTCCTCTCTATTAATAGTTGCAGTTTCAATGCATTTTGAGCATATTAAAAATTCGATTATTCTTATCAGTTCAAAAAAGATATTTATTCTTTAAAAAACTAGTATCTTATTTCATTTTTTTTTTTATTTGAAGCTTTACATATTTTGTAACTGGTTTAGGATGGACTCAATTTATTTTTAATTTCTTGCAGACTTTTGTCAACCCTTTGAACAAATTTTGAAAATATTTTTTCAAACCTGTCGCGTAGGGATTTCGTGGTGGCAACAGTTGACGAAGCTGTAGTTGTTGCTGTAGTACACTCTGCGCTTGTAGGATTCAGGATACAGGTAATGCAACTGGGATCCGTGACATCACAAGTTGCAGCCGCAACAATTTGCGGCAGGCAATAGATGATTACGGCCAATAAAATTACAACTTTGGCACATCTCATTTTGAAGGTTTACAATTGAGACTGACGAATAGTTGCCTAAATTTTCCATTTTAAAGAGGTTGAAAACAAAAAAAAACCGAATTGAACAAACTTTACTCAGGTGTTTAAAAACTAACAGAGCGCCACACGTGGATGGATTCATACACTGCAAAAAATGTGTGTATGTGTATATGATTTTGCCGGCGTAAATTCATGAGAATTACATAGAGGAGTCGAACCTTCAGCTTTAGCTTCAAGGTGACTACAGGCCGTATTATTGATAAGAATCGATCCACTTACATTGAAATATTTTAGAACGGACAAAAGTGTCTGTCAACAAGGGTACATAGTACAAAGAAAATCTATATATTTATAAATATAAAATTAATAAATACTTAAAAGAGTTATAAACATTTCGAATAACATCACCAACACGATAGTATTAGTAGTTTTGGTTATTGGTTGATAGTTTAATATTGATAAATACAATTGCATGATTTATTGAGCGTAAATAAATGTTTATGCCCAAAATATAAATAAGCAAGAAACCCACTTAAACCAGACAAATGGCAAATTCAACAGGTTGCGAATGATGAGACGATGAAATTGTGACAAAGACAACAATTGAACCAATTTTTAATTGTTGGCCATTTGCATAGACATTGTCGACATCGACGCATTCGCTTTGTTGTTGTGCAAGAGCCACAAACTTAAATACTTGACGATCTCATTGATGTTTTTATGCGCCTGCCAGCAATTATTTATGTATTAATGCTTGTGCATGTGAAGATCGGTGGGCGCAACGTGAAACGTGCGTGGCTGCCAAACTGCGGCACAGTGAGCCACTGTGGTGCACCCACATGAAAACAATTTTTTTTGGCACAAATACTGAAAACGTAAAATTCGGTCAGTGCTCAACGATCGCGATAAGCGGAAAACATGTGAAAGTCATACGACTGACACAAATGCCAGTTTTGCATTAAAAAAGAAAATTATAAAAATTGAAAGGCAAAGTTAATGTCATTCCGAAATCCATGAGAAGGCCAGACAGCAAACAAAATTCTCACGCAGAAACGGTCGTAACTTGTGGCATGATTAATTACATTTTAAATGAAATGAAAAACTAAAAAACAAGAAAATATTGTTGCAACGTGGGCGATATTCAGCGCTGTACAACGTTGCGTATGAGTGTTATTTACTTGGCAGCTGTTCCAACGTGTCTGGCCCTCTCTCCCGCTCTCTTTTTCTGCTACGATTATCAGCTGTTTGCTGTGCTATATTTTCCTCTATTCTCCTCGCTTTCCGTCTTTCTCTGCCTCCCCCCGCTAGAGCTTGCTATTGCTCTAATTTTCTTAAATAAAAATATTCGCATGCTCACACAAATTCATTTAAAACAATTTGTGCTTTTTATTTATAAATAAATTAACATCAACTGCTCTTCCATCTCTCTTTATCTCTCCTCTCTGTCGTTCGTTCTCTTTGGCCCATTTAGACGCTCGCTTTGTGCTCTCTCTTTGGCATTCAGTTTGAATTGTGCTTTAGCTTTTTGACTGCCAGCAAATGATTTTAATTGTTTACATACAAATCTTTTGATACGGCGCACATAAGTTGTCTCTCCGATATTGTATTTTATTTATTTTTATTTTATTATTTTTTTATATTTCGTGAACTTTGTTTATTGAGTAAATTTATAATAAATTTTATTGGCAACCCGCTTCAAACGTGGCGCGATTTCAGTTTTTCAATAATCTTTATTGGCTGTTTGACAAATTCGAAAACGCCTCAATTGATTTTATTTAATTTCATTCGCGCTCGATTGCAAAATATTTCTGTGGTAAATGAGCAACAAAACAATCATGTAAATCGCATCGGAATTGTAAATTTTTTGTAAATCGCTTCGAATGCATTTTAGGCATATGTTATTGTAAATTCAATGCGAATTTTACGTGCTTTATAGTCGATTATAGGAAATGTTTCTTTTAATGAAATTAAAAACACTTAACAACACGGGCAAATTATTATTGCTTTTGTATTTTTCAATTTTATAAACTTAATCAATTTTGGTATGTATATGCAATAATTAAAGAGGATAAAAACGCCTATTAAATACCCTTTTATTTAAATTTATTGTTTGATATTTTCAATATACATGATATTTTGGAACTAGTTCCTAAAAAATAGTTTATTGGAAAAGCGTTTGAACTTAATTTATGTGCACTTATATAAAATAAACGCAACAAAAGTTTGCGTTTTCTGTATCAATGGGACTAAATTTATCTGTTGCTTATAAATAGATCACATTTCCTTTTAATACGAATTTTCCACATTTTTGCGCGTTTTGTTTATATTTACTTGTACATTGAAATTTATTGGCGCTTTTGCAGACGTATGTCTGATCCAAATCCACTCCCCCCACAACCCTCAATAAAATTCGACAAGTCAGGTGCTGCAGACAAGACTATTTAATCGAACAAGTCTTTGGCGCTAAACTTGAAAACGGACAGAACTGAGGTCGATTTTTTTTTTATTTTATTTTTATTTAAATTTTTTTTGTGAACAGGCCTTTATTACGCTCGATTCTTGTGCCCAAGCCCCGCATGTCAATTGTCTGCAGGGCCTGCATGCTCCACTTGATCTTGTCGCTGTCGCTGTAGCTGTCGCCAGGGGTATACATTAATCCCGTTTCGTGCCGGCTGCTGTGGCACTGGCTCTGGCTCTGGCCGTGCCTGTTGCTGTTGCTGTTGTTGCAGTCAACGGCGCATTTGCCTAAATTGGAATTTCCGGTAAACCGTAATGAAAATCGTAGCAATCAAACCGAAAAAACGCACACATCTGAGCGAAATGTATTAAAAACGAAATATATAACATAAATGCAAATAAGCTAAAAATGCACGACGAAACTCTACCGAAATCCAACACAAAAAGAAAGAAACAAAGGTTCAATGACCCGGATATATATTTGGTTAATAGTTTGGATAAAGTTTAAACTTTATTAGCAAACCTTTTAAGATATTTGTTTTATAGTTTAATGGGGGTTCAAAGCTCCCTGCATGATTGTTTTCATGTGCTTTTAAGGCAGTGTTTACTATTAACAAATAATTTCTTAAGAGAATAGTAAAATTGCATTTATTTATGTGCTCTGAACATATTTTCATACTTCAAGTCTTCGGGCATATACTCTAAGATACCCTAACTCGGCACATTGATATGCAAATGAATGTCACCGTCTTAAATGATATAATCGTCTTAAACGAACGCTGTGTCGTCCGTCTCGCTAAATCGCTCGACTTAATTGTTTTTCTCCGAGACATAGGCAGACAGAGACAGATAAACAGACAGAGAGAGAGAGGGATAGAGCTTATATTTTATGAGCGCCTTTAATGACTTATTTACTTAATAATTTTTTATTGTATATCAGAAAATGTTTTTCAAGCACTTTCAATGTCACGCGCTGAGTATTCAGAGTGGAAATTTATCAGTACTTAGATGCAGTTCTAAATTTGGATAGCCCAATGTAAACATTAAAAAAAATGAAACAAAGCAACAACTTAAAGAACTCTTTGTAATTCTATAAACACCGTTTTTTTTTTATTCAAAATTGGGTTACAATGCTGTAAACAATATAAACTCCGATTGTTTCATTTCCAAGAAATTCCGTGAACATTTTATATGCACTTTTCAGCTTCTGGTTTTTGATCAATCGTTTATTGCTGCATTTGTTGCAAAGAAGAGTTCCGAAAATATATTGCGCCAAATTTCACATGATGTACCATGAGCCAATAAATCAATCATTATTGATTTAAATTTATGAAATCAACGCAAACTATCAGAAAAAAACAATGAAAGATTCTTTGATATGCGTAAAAAAAAATCCAAACGTATTTCATCAAGGTTTCGACACAAATTCAAATATACACAAGTTTATAGAATTCGCTGGTGAAGAGTTCTTCAAAGCTCACCGATACTCCGATCTCTATAGAATTGATAGGTGTTGATATGTGGATGCCAAATGATTGCAAAAGTCGACGCTGCGCTCGTCTCAGGCACCAAATAAGAATCAGAATTACTTTGCGGTTTGTTATGCGGCGCGAATATTAATTTACTTATAAAAATAAAAGAAATATGCCAATAAAAATATTCGAAGCGTTTTTGTGGGGGGCAGGCGCCAAACTGGGCATTCATGCGCCAACTATAGACCTATACAATATATACGGCCATAACATTTTTTTTTTATTACTTTGTACTTTTTAATTTAATGTACTAATTGCGGTTTCTGCGCCAAGTGCGGACATCGTTTAAACTGGAGCTGAAGCTGGGGGGCTGCGGCTAGGTCTTAGAGGTAAGGAAGTTGTAAAACCTATATACATATATGATGGCACTTAAGTTAAACAAACTATGGGCCGCATATGCACACATGTTCATACATATTATTAAAAATATTTTGAGCAATCGTTTGAGGCCTTTTTATTTCCCCTTTTGAAGCGCGTTGCAACATTTCCGGCCACAATATCCGTGTTTGCGTCCGAAACTTGTGTATTAGCTTAAATATGTTGGGAAAAACTCTTTGCTTCCGTTAGAAGTTGTTGAGTTTTCTATTTTGTATGCAACGTACCGTTAGCCATAAGTTGAACCTGCCAGCTGCCTGCTTTATACTTTAGTTTTAATTTTTCTCTTCCCCTTTTTTGCCCACATGCACAAGCCATACTATTTATTATTATTTTTGTTGTTGTTTTTGTAGTTGTTGTTGCTGCTTTACCATGCGCATAATTAATTGAAATTTTAATAATTGCTATGCTTTCCTATTTTCTATGTTTTGCAGGTTTTCAATTGTGTGTCCAAAACTTTGACTGTCCATATCCGCCGGAAGCACCTTAACGGGCCAGAACAAGTGCAAAGCCCCTGAACTGAGCCAAGCTCCGTGTCCCACCCCACCACAAATGGCAGCACCAGCTCCAAACTAAACAATCAATACATTGGTCAAGACTTTGAAGCAATTATCGATATGTCATTGGGTAAGTACTGAGCAATCAAATTTTAATACCCTGTAACCATAAATTAGCGAACATATGTAATAAAAACATAAAACAATAATATTATAATAGCTAAGCTATAAATTTAATAAAAAAAAAAAGTGTGTATTAATCGTTGTTTTGAATCTGAGTTGGATTTACGTATGATTGATTAATATTTTTATATTTATTATAATTACTATTTAAAGTATAGAATAATGTTATTAATTATCAATCCAATTATTTGAGTTGTATGTTACCACTATCTGCTGAGGCCTTTAGCTAAGCCGAATAATATCTATAAAATAGTTTTGGGTACTGTAGATACTTCAACTAAGTTGTATGTACTTACTTTGTTTTTGGCATAAGTAAATTAAAGCTCCCACTTCCTAGTTAAATTTCTCAACTATAATATTGATGGCCAAAACAGTGTATGTTCGATTGGCACAAACCAAATGTATAAATAAAAAAATATTAAAGACATGTTTAAATCTATTTATATAAATATTTAATTCGTATGAAAATATTAATAGATAAACGGTTTAGAAAATTCCGAAACTAAAATGGTAAACAAATAATTTTACACTTACATTCAATGATATTGAAGAGCTGCATTTTAATAATCTATAGAGTATTCTGTCGCAGTTCTAGTGAGGCATGTCCAGAGCATGGCATAAACATGACAATCCCGTTCACGCCTCGACAGAACTTGACACCAAATCGAGTGCGCATAAGTGGATAGGTTAGGGAAAATTTCCATTTTCAATTCTACAACACGCAGCGGTAATGAGTATTTAACCCATGGCCACAACTACTGTAAAAGTGCACGACAGCCAAAACATGTACATTAGCAATTTCCCAGAACGCCAACGCATTCATCTTGGACACATACTAGACCTTAGTCGTACTTTTACCCTCATACCCTTACCGTTACCATTACCCTCGTTCTGATGAGGAGCCACGCCAACGATTAGTCCGAGCATGCGAACTGTTGCTGCCCACAGAAATTTTGACCGAATTGAAGCCCACAACAAACAAACAAACAAACCAACAACAATATGCACAATAGGCGTACTTAGAGCATGCAAAGATTGTGTACTAGGCACGCCTTGGAGGAGGCCCCAACGCCACCTAAAGACAACAAGAGCAGAGTGCGACATTTTCCCAGCGCCGCAAATGATGCGTAGTCAAGTGAGACGCCAGTTGTTTTGGCCGCTTGCCTGGGAAAAAAAAGCAGTATCTGCGCCTGGTGGCACTTATCCAATAGATACGCAGCCCCAGACGCAGTCGCTGACATAGTGCGATCAATTCTGACTCACTGACAGACACCGTGGCGAGGTCATCCATCAATTTGTGAACGGCTGGCACAACGAATCGTCAATGCAATGCGGCCATAATAACAATAATCCAAATCATAATAACAATAATAGTACGTCGAATTGAAAGGACAGCATGTGATAATAAATAACAAATCAAATGTCGAGCAAGCATCTAATTAGTCAGATTTGTGGCATGTACCAACGATTGTTATCGCATGGCCTGAACTGTTGTAGCTGGGCCCAATCCCATGTCCAGCATCAGCTACAGCAGACATAGTTTTTTGTTTTTATTTATGTTGACTAGAACAAATAATCACAGCGCTGATATGGGAAATGGCGCAATTAAAACACAAAACTCGAGCGTCGCACGCAGTCAGCCAGAGACACAGATACAGATACAGATACAGATTCGAATACAAATGCAGTTGGAGATACACTCAGCTATTAGCTATTAGCTATAGAGAGTCACTCGTCCATCCGTTGTCCGTCTGTCATTCAGCCTGCCTGCCTGCTACCCTTCGCTGGCTCCCCTCTCCTCCTCTCTCCACGGCCCGCATCGTGGAATTTTTATAAATAGTTTGTCGTCATTGTCGTTGACGCTATGTAAAATCATTCATTAAATCCGCATTGAATTTCATTCATTCGCGCTTTTTAATTGCACTCATTGAGTTCTGTGCTCTGGTCCACTGTTTATATTTAGCATAACCATTCACAGTTGTACTCTTAACTCATTCAAATTTGTCACAACAGTGATAAAACTGAGAGCCCTTTAATTTTAATTTTAATTCAGCTATATTAACCTTAATTTTATTTTCAAATATATAAAAAACTATTAAGAGGTCAAATCATAATAAAATATAAAAATTGGTTCAGTTTTCACAATGTTATTTGAGCTTTGAATTGATTTTGACATCATTTTTGACAAAAAATGTTCTTCAGATACACTTTTAATATCAATTTTTTGTACTAGTATGACCATCTGAATCGATTAAAAATATAAATGAACTATTAAATTAAATGAATGAGAATTATCGATATTTTTGAAATAAACTTGTTCTGCGTGTGATATACACAAACTGAATGAATCCTAGATTGTTTTGAAGTTCGCTGCGTTCATACAGGCAGACCGACAGATGGGTAGACTGACAGTCATAAAGACAGATAAATGAATATGACCTGGTCAATAATATATATACTTGCCTCTTACATAAATTTGCACAAAATCATTATACACCATTATCATTACATATATCAAAATCGTGCTTCATAAATTTTTCAGTTTTGATAATGCTATGGGACCTCAAAGGTGCTAGCTGCGGATCCTAGGGGAAAATATTTATGTGGTTTATAATGTGTCAAAAAATATTTGAACACTTTATCCGACTTAATTTACGTATACACGAGCATATATTCAAGACTTTAGTTTCAAAATTAAACATATTAATTGTGCAAACATAATATAATCCTTTCAAATCTGGTTTTTACTCTGCCAAAACGTATTGTACTTACCAGACAAAAAAAACAAAATAGATTAAAATGAAATTACTTTTTATAGTTTCAATGACTATCCAGTTTTCAGAAACGTAATAAGAATTAATTTATAAACAATCCAGTGACGTAAATAATTAAAAATCCATTCGCAAACACATCGTACAAAAATTTCTCTCACGGTTTATTCGAGAATATGAGTCAGCTTTCTTGCCAATACGATCGATGCTTGGTTCTGCGTAATGCCGGCACACCTAAAATATTAATTTAATGTTTTGTAAATATTTACGCAAATTAATTTTCGCTTGTGCGTGCAACTTGAGGCAGCTGCAATTGGCAATGCCTTTGTTTTGCCACAGGCCAACAAAGAGAGAAACCAAAGAGAATAACAAGTGAAACGAGACACAATCGAAGTGCCGCCTCAACAATTGGCAGCTGGCAGCGGTCAAAGATAAAGAAATCTATCAGAGAAACCAGTGGACCAGTGGCCCCAATTGGACTCGATGCAGACTCATTGCCAATGACGACGTCACAGCGAAACGATCCGCTGACCATTCAATTTGTATTGACGCCAATTTCCATGTCATCTGCTTAATTTTAGCGGGGCAGTGAAATAAAAGCCAACGAGCTCTTAAAGTGCATCAATGTAAATGGCGTGAAAGTCGTAAAATGCAATTATTTGTAGAAACTGATGTCTCAATTTTTCTCCGAAAAATTGGCAATTATTCTGCTTGGCACTTGGGCAACACATTTGTAGCCTAGCTAAATATATGGCCCAGCATAAATCAAGACAATCCCATTCCCAGACATGACTTCATATACTTTCTAAAAATACATATTAATGCGACAGACATTAGACGTTCTCATCTGCTACAAATGATTCTTCATAATTGAATTACATGGCCAGGGACAAGCGCGTAAAAATTTTAATTATACACCTCATCATCATTTGCTTGAGTAGGAGTAGAATGTAGAATTTGAAGTGGGAGTAGGTAGATCCTGAAAACTTGATCAAATTTCTGAAAGGAAATTCAACGACGCATGTCGAGAGCTGTGGTCGTTGAAAGTGTGTGGGCTGGGACGGGATCAACGACTGCATCAGTTTTTCAGGTCCAGAAATATTTATTATGACAGCCGTTGGGGAAATGTTGCACATTGTGGCTGCTTGTAAATATTATGAAATTATAAATAACGTTCAGGAAGCAAGAACTTGGCAGAATATATTAAGGCATTTCCTGAAAATATCAATTAATAATTAACAAATATATTTAAATATTTTAAAAAACTAAATTTCTAAAATAAAAATCCTATACTAAAATGTCCAGATATATTTAATCTTCAAATCTAAACTTATCTTTATGTCATGTATATTTCAAAAACCTTTAAAATGTATTCTCATAAGGAATACTCTCTATGATACCCAGTCGTACAAAACAGCAGCAAGTGTATGTTACCCCAGACCGCCTCTGCTCTGATCTCATATTACAAGTGCAGTCAAAGCTAAATAAATCAAATTTTGAAGTGTGATCTCGCTGGAAGAAAGAAGATAGTATAAAAAAAAAAACAGAATTCGACGCTAAGTGCAAAGCGTAACAAGATCAACAACATCATTAGATGCATCAACAGGGAACTTGGGACTGGCTTTCGATTGGGGAGTTTGTAATTAATGCGCCACTGATCCTCTGGGGTATGCCAATTGACATTTAACATCAACCTGTGGTTGGCCACAGCAGCGACGGAGAGGAAGGCGACGACGTCGACGGACACGTTTATAAAATTTATACGAATTTTCACGAACTCTGAATGCATTGGAGCAACTGCGAAGAAAGTAATGCCTGCCCCAGCTCCCAGTCGCAGCCTTATGCAACACCAGCTAGCGACAAAAATATGCCGAAAAAATAACAGACACGCGCTCCACAGGGGACGCTGGCTGGGATCAGGGTAACAGGGGCTCGGTCTCGGTCTCGGTCTGGGGCACGGGCTCGTAATGGAGTTTTGCGCAGCCTCAACCTTCGGCTGCTTTTTTTAGGTTTACACGGAAGACAACGTTGCCGTTGTCTATTTTTTGTTGTTCTCGTCTTTTTTTCTCCGTGTCATGTGCGCGTTTCCATTAAGAAAATAATTAACATTTGTTTGCTGCCCAGGAATGAAATCTGTTGAGCAGATGTCTTGCGGCTGCTGCTGCTGCTTCTCGTCATCGTCATCATCATCATCATCGACTTTGGCTTTGGCTATGCCAAGTCCTGTTTTACTCCGCATTGGAGATTTATGAATGCATTTTATGCATTTCCAAACACCTTTCGAAAAGCGCTTAAAAATAGCAGCGAACAACTTTTGTTGTTGCCACATCAAATGGGTTAACATTGGCCAGTTTATTTATTATTGGTGCGATGTCAACCACAGTAAATGCAGCCATAAAAGTGTTTATTTGATTTCTGACACCTAACAGAATGTCAGACAGCAGCCGCCTACGCAGCCACCGATGATCAGGTAGTAAAAATCACTTTCACACTTCAGAGATTGAGAGGCGGCCTCTTACCTTCTGCCTTGCCTGCTTACACTTCCTGATCAGATCCCTGATCTGTTGCTTGTGTTTTGGTTTGTGTCTGGTTGGCATTTCCGTTGTGGAATTTTCTCGAGTGACCTTTCGGCCTCTTAGCATGGCTCGCACGTACCGTTAGGCACGCGGAAGTGTTGAGGTTTTTGTTTTTTGAATTATTTATCCTTGGTCCGCATCCTGGCCGGCATGCTGCCTACATTTGGCAACTTGTTTTCATTGCCAGCGATCCTTGAGTGGTTCGCTTTCGATTTTGCTTCGGTTTCGTTTCAATTTTCCCTGGCACTTCACAGCTGCAGCAGCGCCCTAAGCTATTACGAGCTGAAATATTTGAGCTATTTGCCTGCTTTTGACGTTGTTTTTATAGCAATTGTTATTGGTACATCCGCTTGCTACACTGAAGTTGATGCCGCGTAGGCGGAACTCTAAAATGTGTATTTTAATGGCCTTTTCTGTTTTCGTATGGCCAACTAAAATAACACTTTCAAATGATCGTTTTAATGATTTTTAAAGCATTCGACTTACGACTGTCCGTTTTATGAGTTGTGCGTAAAAATAACTCAAAATTAATACCAGAAATATTCAAAATGATTGTGTGGTCGTTGCTTCTGAAATTCTATTCATGCAAATGCATTCTGATTTTCTGTTTTCATTTCCAAGGAAGGCACCTGCAACAATCAGGCACACTGTTCTATAACTTTTGTTTGGGAGAATCAAAATAATAATAATAATAATAATCATAATGCGCCCCATCCCTCACACCACAGCTGTCGCCGCCAAACTTCCGGGCAGGCGAACGTTGTGCTGCATTTTATTTTATTTTATTTTGTTTGGCTTGGACGGGTTGGTGTTTTCCCTTGCCCAGGCTGCCTTTGGGGTTAAATCATATAAAGTCGAAAATAATAAACAAAAATTTTCAATTGAACGTGAAGGAAAACTCGTATTGCGCATAAAATGACTCAAAATACAAAACGTTGAGTGCGCCGGGGGATTGGGGTTGGCACTCGGCAGCTGGACGGGGAGACTGGGGGCTGGGGGGTTGTTCTCTCAGCTGTCGGACTAGGCGGAATTCTAATGAAAATTGCTGAGTAAATATTAGTACGTTTTGTTGTGAACCTGGCCAAATGTGCATACTGGAAAAGTATTTACAAAAAAGCATAAATAAATAAATAAAACATTGCGTGAAATAGCAGACAGTCTTTATTTTGCTGTAGGGGTCTGTCTTAGACACAGTTCCTAGGGAAACTCTTGTCCATGCAATCGACAGTTGAATGTAGCTTCAACAACAAGCACGATTAGAAATTAACAGTTGTGGGCTTCCTTTTCTTTTTCTAGTTTGCATTTCGCTTGCAGTTTGAAAATGTTTTTTTTTGCCTTTTCTATTTTATTTAATTATTAATTAGGTTATTGCATTTACTTGCCTTACATGCCTTATGCATATATTGTCTTAACTAGTTTAATGTTTACTTATAAATCCCAAATTCCATTTTAAGGTATGGTATTAATATAAACAATATAAATATATACTTATTATACAAATATATATATTTAAACTCGTTTTGTTTTGTTTAGTTTTGTGCTCAAATTTTCACATTTTATTCTTAAATATTTCCAAATTCTGTGTAACATAACTAACAATGAAAATCTTGAATTAAGTACCAATTACAAGAATTAAGTTTTAAGTTTAAGTTTTTTTAAGTAAAAAGTTGTAAAGATTAAGTATTGTGTTTCAGTATTATAATATTTTGTTTTTATATTTATTTATTTTTAGGTAGATATTTTTAAATATAGAGTAAATATTAATTACAGGAATTTTTAAGCTATACTAAATTGGGTTTTATTCTCCTCCGGTTGTAACTTCCTGATTAAATCTCATATACCACACACACTATTGAAATTCCGTTATAAGATTGCGCTCGATAAAAACCATGACTTAATGAGAACTGTGCAATATGTGTGCATATATATTGTTGTGATGGAACAAAGGTGAATCACTTCATCATGACAACAAAACTGACCCAAGAGAGAACTGTAACAACAGAGACACCATCAAAGTGATTAACCTGTCAACGCCATAGAACAAACAGCGAGTGCGCCCAAATGGTGCCCAGAGGAGGAGCTGGCATCGCGGAAGGGTTGCTGTCGTTGCTCCAGTTTAGGTAGCGCAGAGGAGCGTCTACAGATTTACGACTAGAAGCACGCCGAGGCGGGACGAAGCTACCAATTTCAGTTGCGTATTCAAAACCGAAACGGAGTCAAAGTGCGTGCAGGCGAAGACAACAACTTGACATTTATGTGCAGGCAAATGCAATTGTGTAAGTGCAACTACTAGATGCACATTTCAAGATCATTTGCATCCACTAGAGACACAAGGCACACGTTTGCCTCGCCGTCACGCACACACGCACACACTCACAGATGCACACTTGCCCCTGGAGAGGCCGAGCAGCGATTTAGGCTGAGTGCGCACTCAAGGAGCTACACTCTTTGCTCCGGGTCCGGGTCCGGGTACGTTTCCACATTTTATGAACTACGAAATGTGCAATTTCTACGCAGCGACCGACTTTTTACGAGTTTTCCATAGGTCCCAATGTGCGTTGCATCTGCCACATTCGTTGGCCCAGTCCCAGACCACTTCAGAAATTCCGCAGTCCACCACATGGAGTCGCCCTGGAGTCACAGCTTTGGCCATAGTTGTGTCTTCCCTTAATTATTGTACTCGATCCTATGCAGCCGCATGTTTCCTATTCCCTGTCTCATGGACATTTACAATACGCCCGTCTAACAAAGTTTTTAATGTGCATACCTCAGATGTTGGCCTTTGATGATCGTTCGGTTCTCTTCTTTTCTATTTTCCCCCAGTTTTAGAGTTTCAGTATTTTGTCGTATTTATCGTCTTTTTGCACGGCTTTTATTATGGCTGTCTATTTTGGACGGAACATTTTATTGATTACCATTTGGCATGACAGCGAGGGGTTCGCTACACCTACAAAAATAAAGATCATAGGTTTATACATGTGATAAGCAAAGGAATATACTTCAATATTTTATTTCAAAAATTCAAAATTTCTAAAAAAAAATATATTCCACAATAATTTAACTTGTAACTTTATTATTTATTTATTTACATGGCATAATATTTTATATATTTTAGTAAATGTGTCAGTATAGATTATATATGATTATATATTTAAATTCTTAAATCAATTCTAAGTCTGAATTTTACATGTACTCCTATCATTCTAAATAACAGATACTTAGAAAAGCCAACAAGAAATGCCTTAAAATAATAAATTGTAATTAATATATTATGATATTTACATTCTAGTATCTTCTAATTATTGTTGATTATATTGTTTGCCTGGAAGTATTCAAAAATATAAAACTCAGACATTTTCCTTGACAAAAACAATAAAAACAGGAATAGGGTTCAATTCGAAAACCAAAGACAGCAGACAAATTCAAACTTTGACACTGATAAGACACGACGAATACAAAACTCCAAGTTACCTCTGTACTTATGTATGTATATAGCATTAGTTGTTGTTGATGTTGTTGTTGTCGGCGGTACGAATGCTCTTACCTATCGGAACTCATCAAATATGCGCGACGAGCACAAGACAAAACGTTCCCTGCATGTATGGGATGAGAATGGTTGTAGGTATATGGTGTATGGGTATGGGTATGGGTATGGGTTTGGGCATGGAGTATGGGATAGTTGGGAATCAGAATCATGCGCAAGAGACGACAGTATTTTGATCATGCGAAAAACGCACGCAAAAGAAAAACATGCGCAGGTACAACAACAAAAGCAATGTTGCTGGAAAAGTTGAGCTCGCCTCATGTTCAGTTTTTCCGCGCACACTCGAGTGGCCAAGCAGAGACAGAGGCAGCGGCTGAGGCAGCGGCAGAGCGGCAGTGAGTGGGTGCAATATGGTAACCATATTTAAACACTGATCCCGCATGCGTATTTGACTGCATGTGTGTGTGTGTGTGTGTGCGGTGCGTGTGCGTGTGCGAGGGAGAGTGAATGCTTCAATGCTGCAGCCAGAAGAAGCGCAAGGCAAACAACATATAAAATAACCATAGCGGCGAGGGATTCTCTATGCCAGCAACAGCAGCAGCGAAGCGTCGACCGACGCTGACGCCGACGTCGACGTCGACGCTGACGATTCAAGTGTTTTGTTCTCGTTGAAGTTTTAGAATTTATTCCGTTTCGGGATTTCAATGCAGACGCACGCGCAGCCCGCTGAGTAAATCAAAACGACAACAACAACAACTTTGTGCCCGTTACAATTTGAATGTATTTGGCGCGCTTTCGAAATTAAATCAATCAAACTGACATTGCACACAATTTACGTAGTGAAACCAAAAGGGTTTTTTTCCCGTTGTAATTTATCGTTTGCCATTTTTGGCACCGTACGTCGGAGTCGTTGTGGGTGTGTGTGCGAGTGTGTGTGTGACTTTTGGCGCGTGTGCATGCGCGACTAGTGAAAGTGCAGCGACCAGGTAAAATGTATCATAAATTGCACTTGTGAATAGCCAGAAAAACAATCGTGCATAGATTGTCAAAGTTATCAAACGAACTCGAAGCGAACAAGCCCGACACGATCTCAAGATGTTTCTTACTATGGATAATACCAATGCCTTCTTCTCAGGTAAAAATCTTTAAGCACTGACAGGATTGGAAATAGTGTAATAAGCAACAAGTATAGAATATGGAAGGATATAGGAGATATTATATAAATCAGACTACGATTATATTATAAATATTATTGTTAATTTAAAAACAAAATTGTTAAAATTGTATTTACGATAAATTTAACACGAAGGTGTGATATTTGTTTTTGAGCTTTGATTTCAGTTTAAAGTTTATAATAAAATCTGAGTAAAGTAAATATATAAGCTGTGTGATATTTGAGATTCAATATTATAGGACTTCACCATTTTTTAAACGTATTTTTTATGTGAAAAATATAAGATCAAGAAAAATTTTTAAATTGTAAATTCATAACCTTGTAACTTTATGTTTAACTTAAGTTTACAACTGCTAATTAGTTGATTCTTGAAAATAAAACTTTTCTGTCATCTTCTTTACTTACAGATAATCCATGTTACTTCAATGACAGCAAATCGCCCCGCACACCGGACTCACAGTCATCCGGCAGGGGCTTCTCTATGTTCAAGCGCCGCAACTCGAAAGGCAGCAGTCCACGACCTGCACTGGTCGCCAATCCGGAACAGATGCGTCTCATCACATCGGCCAATCTGGATACGACGGCAACGATGGCCTTTGGCAGCCCGCGCGGCAGCTTCAACTCGCTGGGCGGTTTCTCACAAGTGAGTTTTCCGTTCACAGCCCCATAAAATTCCAATTTATCATGTCCGATCTGCGCAACTTCCTGTTTGTTCCGTTTTCTCTAATAACTCTTGCATTATTTACCATTTGCCATTTACCATTTACCATTTACCATTTCACAGCAATCGTTTGAACTGCAGCCGCTGATGTATTTCCAGCGCTCGTCGAATCCGCATTCGGAGTCGTTTCGCGAACGCCTCGGCTCCTGCAATGAGACGCACAGCTCCCAGTGCCCTGGAGGCGGCGCCGAACAAGACGAGGTCTTCAATGCAAGGTGAGTGATCTGGGGCGTGTGGCTGTTGACAGGATGCAGCTGTTGACAGTTTGCCAAATTGCTCAGCCCCCATTCCCATTACCACTCCCGATTCCCTTTGCCATTCCTCATTCCCCCTCTCCAATTCTCATTAACATTGACTGTGCTAATCGCGCGTTCTTTGCTCCGCTTTCATCTGCCTCCATCTACAGCAAATCCCAGCGCCATCACACGCTGCCAAGCGGCGGCACACGTCGTCACTCGTTCGGCAACTGGGCACAGCAGCGTCAGCCGAACACATCCGCATCCACATGCACATCGCCATCGATTGGACCCAGCTCACCGGATGAGGTGCCCAGCATGCTGGCACCCCGACCGCCCGTGCTATCACCCAACAAATTCCGCGGCAACGCGTATCGCCGAAGAGGTGAGTCTGCGATAAATATTGATATTTAAATAAATAAATTGTGGGCTGTAGGAAATTTAAGCAAAATATATTTCAAATTTCGGGTAGTTCAAATAAAATCTCAAATATAGTTAAAACTTTCTTTATTTCCTTAAACAACATTTTTATTGATATTATTTTGATATAGAAACATGAAATGTGATAGATCATGATACCCAAGATAATTTGAATTATTTTTATTTATTTGAGTATTATTATTTTCTCATAAATATAATATTTCACTTAGCTCAATTGACAGAATTCAAATTGAGCTGGCTTAAATTGAGCTATAAATACCGTTAGTACTGTGACACTAAATTACAATTAATATTTGTTCATGCTGAGAAAATTAAATTTATATAAGTAGATTAAAAAATTCCATTCGCTGGCCTCATTTCACGTTCGCATTTTTGCACTTTGGCGGCTGTCAGCTTGACAGGGCCGATCCCGAGAAACGAGCTCTGACTGTGTGCATCACGTTTGCATATTAAGCGCTGGTCTGCGCCTCCATCTGCTGCTCCTCCACCCCCACCTCCATCTCTTTCTCTTCCTACTCCTTCTAGTATTTGCTTTTGC
The DNA here is from genome assembly GCA_004143825.1 of Drosophila micromelanica. Taxonomy (NCBI): domain Eukaryota; kingdom Metazoa; phylum Arthropoda; class Insecta; order Diptera; family Drosophilidae; genus Drosophila; species Drosophila micromelanica. The sequence continues at coordinate 98,968 of SCDY01000029.1, read as the reverse complement.
AGGCGCCACGAGTCTGGTCTCAGCCACTTTTGCATTTAACAACATTTAAATGTTTACGCAAGTGATAATTGTACATGTGCAATTGTTGTTCTTGTTCTTGTTGTTGTTGTTGCTGCTGTTAGTGGCCATTGTCGCCAGTGTGTCGCCAGTGTTGGCTTTGTTTTGAGGCGTAATGAGCCGCTGCTCCTAACTGACGTTTGCTTCTGGCCTGGCTTGACATTGACAGTCGACGTCGCCTCGCTGTTGATGTATGCCACCGAAATGGGGAGCTGCATGCCTGATTGCCCCCAGGCCGGACCCAGAGGTCTTGAATCTCCGATGACTCTGCGCCGTTAAAAGTCATAACTTTATGGTTTATGATTCGCTCAGGACTTTTCCACGGCGATTATTTATAGCCAACAATCCATCTGCGCCTTCAAGGTTGCCATCGACAGCGAATTGACAGGGAGCATAGGCACTTGACGAACACTTAAGAATAGATTATCAACTCGAAAAGGGGTTAGGGCTCTTCAGGCACTTGATTTACAAAATTGTATAAAATAAACAATAATTAGATATTGAGTACAGGAAAGTATCTAGGTGGGTTTTTAATTTGAATATGAACAACACTTAGGTAAAACGAAAATACAAAGCAAAATTTTAAGAAGAAAAAATTGGGTAATTATTTAGTTTGAAAAAAAGTATTGAATGTCAGAATTCATTTCGTTTAAATGGACATTTTTGGGACAAAAAAGTATTGAATGTCAGAATTAATTTTGATTAAATGGACAATTCTTACCTTACTTTGAAAATACAAATTTTTGTTGACTATTAAAAAAACGTTTCACTCGACATTAATAGTAATAGGTATGCAAAGTAATGTGTCACAATTTATAGAACTAACGGCGACAGGCCCCACACAGAGACGAATTATGGCCAGTGACCATTTATGAAGTCACTGAACAATTGCAATTTCTATTCCACTTTGTCACAATGAGCGCACAGCAATTGACCCATTTGCAGGCTCAGCGGCAACTTCAAATTTAACACCTAAATTTATGGCAAAAACAAACAACAAATATTAGAAATTTCCCCCATGGCTGGCCATATTCAGTTCAAAAACGAGTTCATAATTTTCAAATGTTCAGCTATGAAAATGCAATATGCAAATTAGATAAACATTGCCACAAGTCGCGAAGTGTGTGTGTGTGAGTGTGTGTGTGTTTGTGTGTTTCTATGTTTGTGTTTGTGTGGAGCACACATTTCCGGCAAAGTGCAGTTGCAATTGCATTTTGCTGTTCGACTCTCCAATTGTCGGAACATATTGACTGTGCAACATGGCGGATACGCAACCTGCGCGGAAAAGGCAGCCAACAACAAATTGACAAGAGTCAATAAACGAATCGTAGAGCTGCGCCTGCACAGTGGGTGTGGCTGCCATGACAAGCAGAAACATAAATTGAAAATTTGCACAATTGTGAATAAGCCAGGGCCAGAGGCGAGGAGTTGTTGCCGCTGAAGTTGGCCAACAGGAACTTTGCGTAATTGTTGCCAGTGGCCGTTGACTGTTTGGATTGTTGTTTCTGTATGTGCGTGTTGTTGTTGTTGTTGTCCAAACGTGTTAATGGCACGGAAGCGTGAACTCCACACATGCAGTCCAAACAAACAGCCAACTGTTTTGCATATGGCGCGTGCCAAGCAAACATTTGGCCAAATTTGGCAACATGCTTTAGGCCAATTGTGCATACAAATACTGTGTGGCAGCACATCAAAGCCACACTAAAGAGAAAAAAGGGGAGAATACAAAACAACAAGTAAACACCAAGCGAAAGGGGGCGGGTCTGGGGTTGGGGATGTCTTTGTGCTGCAGGCAATGTGCCATATATCAATTTATATACTGTTTTAATTGCTCGGCTGCAACTGTGGCAGGTGATTTCGGGTCAAACGTCAGAATTGCTATTGCAACGCATTGCACTTGTTTATGAGTAAGTGCCACAAGCAGCGGCGTGGCATGTGCAGCATGCTGCACTCAATTCTCAGAACATCTGTTCATCAGATTACACACACACACACACACGCATAAGCCCAAACAAAGACAAGCCGCCTTTGTGGCATCCAATCTGCCCTCGCCTGCATTTCTGCTGCTGCTGCTGCTACTGGGGTTCAATATACTTGCTGCACAACCATAACCCTGCTGAGCTGCATAACAAGCAGCACACAAATCCTATTGAGGGGGAAAATGTTAGCTTTGCTGAATTTCCTTGACCGGCAGCCATATTCAGTTTCTTTCCTTCCCAAAACGCCAACACCTGTTGCATTCATAAATATTATACCAAAATTGTTGAATCTCAGCTCAAAGCATACTTCATTTACATAATTTTGGGCCTGCCTGGAGGTCTGCGGAGGATAACATAACAAGCGTGCTTACATTTTGCTCACGTCCGAATGTGAAGTTTCCTTTTCTTTTTCTCATTTTTCTTTAGCCGACTATTTTTAAACCTTTTCTCACATGTGTAGTTAGAGGCAGCGCACAGTGGTAACAAATTTATTTTAAACGTATTGTGAAGGAAACAGTAGAAAATTTTATATTCAATAAATTGAAAAGTTTTGGGATACCCAAATAGGTAAAATATAAAAAGGGTTTATAGTATCTCACAGACATGATAAACTTAGCTTGAAACAATATATAATCTGAAGAAAATAATTCTTATGTCTCTATCTTGTTCTGAGGATATCAAATTCTACCTAATGCGCTTCAGTACTGAGAAAATGAAAAAGTCTTTATTTATATCTTCCTTTAACCATTTAGTTGGCACCATTTTAAGCCAATCTCAAAAACTCTGCGCATTTCCAAAGTATTTTGCGTCAATTCATATGCTAAGATATAAATATATATGTATATATACTTTTATATGTATTTCTTGGCACATTTAAATTTATTACATTTATAGTGCCTGTTGCCCTTGTCTGCAGTTTCTGTCACTGCCATTTAAATCAAAATATTTATGCATTTATTTATACCCCAGTGCGAGTATGTCGAACTGCGTTGTTCGTCTGTCTGCTGTCCATTTGTAACTTGAGGCGATTCCTAACTGTTTTCAGAGTCTTGCGACGCATTTGGCTTGAGAATAACGCAACTGGCAAATATGTTGGTATAAAAAAAAATGAAAAATAAAATAGCAAAAACAATCAAATTGGCGCTGCTGCCCACTTAAAATGCCATAATTCCGTTTATAGCCTGGCTCAAACTGGGATACGAACTCGGTAGCTCGCACTTAAAATGGAAAGCGTGTAAATTAAACGTCACGGACACGTACAACAACAACAAAAGCAACAACAAGAACATCAAGACCCAGCGTTGACTTTTATTATTTTATAATCTTTTGAATGCATTATTTATCGAGAGAGTCGCTCAGCTATAGAGAAAATAAGAGAGCGACTGATTGGGAGTCGCTCTCTCTCTCTCATTTTGACTACATCGATGGCTCATTATTATTCTTGGCATTCAAATTTGTTTTGGCGGCCCAAGCTGAGCCGAGCCGAGCCGACAGCTTTAGCCAGCTCCCGTCCGCCAGTTGAAGTTGAAGGACTGTGGCAACTTGACGTTGCGCATGCGCAGCTAACTTGACTGAAGCGCCATTGCCACAGAGCTACAAGTGTGTGTGTGTGAGTGCGTGTGAGTTGTGATGTGCCTTTAAAGTGCTCGGACAGCCACTTGATATAGTTGAACATTCGTATTAGTAACGGATCTAGGCAGCCAAAATGCTGCTTAAAATCGAAGACATTGAAATGGAAACGTTCTGCTGCGGTGAGTACGCCTTGCTTTGGACCCCACGTAGACCAAATTAAGTGAAATGAAAAAACACTTGGAATCATTGCCATTGGCTGCTCCCATTAGTTGTGAAGTGCACTCGAAGAAAACAAGAAAAACAGCACAAATCTATTACGACAGAAAATCGAATTTCGAACATTTGAAATTAAGGCACGTAGCTAAATCAAATTAAAATGCCGTCCCTTGGTGGAAAAAAGGGTTCGTTTTTGAAGTGTGCGACAGAAAAGGGTTCTATTTTATTCCTATAATTTATTTTATTTTTTACATATTAGGCATCAACTGTAAGGGCTTATTTTGTAATTAAAGGATTTCAATTTCCGTTCAATTGACAGCCATAACATGCATTCAATTTCCGTGTACGTGCGGCAATTGCAAGATTGTTGTACGCTGCATTATAATCCTGCAATACAATACTCTTAACACACAGCACGTGTGCGGGTGTTTGTATCTAGACTGGCAGACAGACGCTTCAAAATATGATTGGGGCGCGCAGCACTCGAAAATAGAGCACAGATTGAATTTCCGCTGAGGCTGCGCCATTTAAATCGTCTAGACTAGGTTTTGTTTTTTAATTAATAACAAAAGTAAGAAAAAAATATTTTAAAAATGAAAACGTAGACGTATAGGGGTCCCAGGCAGAGCCAGACATTTGAACAGGGGCATCCTTTGCCTGTACTGAGGGGGCCCCTGGCAGCTCGGCTGCAACCCCAAGCCAGATGTGCATCGATGCTGGGCAAGAACAAGAGCAGCTAAGCGGAGGCAGCAGCAGCAGCAGCAGCAGCAGCAGCGCGTGCTCTCAACTAGGCTTCACAAATTTTAATATGTTTATTTTTTTTCCATTGCTTTTTGTTGCTGTTATTTTGTGACGGCCGCGTGCCGACGTCAAAGCGAAATAGATATTTAAAAATAGCAAAAGGCAGGCAGCAATTATAATTGAAAGGGCTGTGCGTGATGGAAATGCTGAGGAGTAACGCAATCAAAAGTGCGGGGGTGTTAGGGGGTCAGGGGCGCAGGCGCAGGCGCAACGTCTGGTGGCTCGCAAATGTGGCAGGTGCCGTTGAATGCAACAAGCGATATGAGCATAAACATGCGCATATGTATATGTATTTATATATGCAACTCGGGGCAATAACAGAAATAACAACAGCAACTACAACAATAACAGAAAAGTAACGTACAATTTGCAGCTGCAGCGACGTTGGCAGCGACGCACGCACCGGAAATCGCTCATAGAAGGCAGCAGCAGCAGCAAAGAAAGCACAAATGAGCTGGTGTGCGAGTTTCTCTCTGCCGTGTGTGTGTGTGTGTGTGTGTTTAAAATTAAAGATGAAATTTGGTATTTTTTTAAGGCGCGTACGTAAAACATATTAAGATAAAAATTAGATTGTCGATAAATCAATTAAATACTTTGCAAATGATAAATATTTAACCTGTTTGACTATTTGTAACATTTTATGTCACGCACTCATCTCTAGCGTGCAGCATAATTTGCACGCAGGAAACGCACACACACACAACAGAAATGCATACAAAGCCAAGATCTCTTGTCATCTCACTCCCCCACAACGCACAGTCAAAAATGTGTAAGCGCAGCATCTCCCTCCCTCTTTCTCTGTCGCTCTCTTTTCCACACTCGGGCATGGCGCGGCTTTAATAAACGGAAATGAAAAATTTGAGATGATTGTTGTCAAGTTGTTGACGCTGTTGTTGTTTCATTTTTTATATATGTAAGCGTCAGAAAAAAAAACCAAATAAATATGATAATCATAAAATGCGACACTGCGCCAACTACTTAGTGACAAGAAATGCAAAAAATGCGGGCTTTTTTAGTGCTTTAAGTAGTTATAAGTATTTATGCAATATTTTTACTCACGCCAATTAACCTTGAAAGATTTAAATTTAAACAATATAGCAAAAACAATAAGAGAACATTTTAAAAAGAGTGATATAGAGGCAGACGGAGGATGAGAAATTGCGAGAAAGAATATGCTATTAAGTATAAATAACGGCTGTAGGCTCTCTAGACAGTTAAATCTCTTCAAATTTAAAAATGCTCGCTTTGAGTGGATTAAAACTCCGCCCAAAGAGTTCCCATAACTAACAAAATCAAATGATGTGTGAGATATTATTTTAAATTATCCAACGGAATATTTATGAGATGATTTCTGGCTGTGAGCCGCCTCAGTTGCAGCTTAGTTGTGATATTTGTTTGGCAGACATGTCGCATTTAAATTTATGAAGACATTTATTAGCATGCAGAGCGCATAGATCTGTGAAATGGCTGCCAAAGTGACACAAATGCATTCCCCCACCATGCAGCATTTCGGGTGCATTTCCCTTAAAACAGCAAAACATCAAATAAATAACTAAAAAAGAAAACTAAAACAAAGGCAAAACATACACATACACCTTTAAAAGGCAGCACACTCGAAATGTTTGATGAAGTGTTTGACAAAGTTGTCGCCTGGCCCCTCTCCCTCCTCCTCCGCCTCCGCCTCCGCCTCCTCAAAATACCATCACAGTGAGGGCGTTATTAATCAACGGCCACTGCGATAGGGTGGAAATGTGGAAGTTGGAAGATGAAGAAGTCGTGCTAAGACCACAAACGTTGCATTTTACACGATCATTTTGAGTTTTTTTCGATTTAATATTTCTATTGAGAAATGACAATTTCCTCTCACGGCATTTTTTTTTCGTTTTTAACCAAAATTGAGTTTATCTTGACATATGAGGGGAAGACATTTGACACCTGCTGCACAATTATTCAGCGCCCCTAACTAGTACCAGGAATCAAGAGATCGAAATAGCACGTGGCCTAAAAATAGGCGCCTAAAAGAGTTGCCTGTTGCATTGTTTTTATAAGATAAACATGTGGGATTTTGGTATGGATGTGGGAGCCTTTTACTGTCTGGCATTCGTTCCCCCCCATCTATGTACATGTCCATGTCCAGGCCCAGTCGCAGCCCTTTTATGACAGCGACAGCAATAACAACAACAACAAAAAATAACAAAACATTAATGTCAAAAACATCAAAAAACAAAATAACACTCAGACATCCCGAATTGGATTCGGAGTCGTAGTTGGACTCCAATTCAATTGCATGGAAGCCGACAGACCTCCAAAGATGTTTACAGCAAAAACTGCATTAAAATGCAGCACGCATGCATTTACTATGACAGGCCCTTAGGACTCTAGACTAAGCTAACTGGTTAATTCACAGTTCGAACAACTTCAGAGTGCATTTCTGCACTTCAACCATAATGGACTTCGACCCTGTTTTTATGAACTCTTTCAACCAAGTTGCAGCCGATAAACAATTTGCCATTAAATGCAGTTCAAAGTTTCTTATTGTTGCGCCTAAAGATCGCGTAGCATTTTCACATAGCCTGCTATAAAGTTTATAACTCGCACACATACATATGTATACATGTGTAAAAGAACTTCTTGGTCAGCCCCATGGCTGAGCATCTGCCTCATGTTGTGGCATGCGGCAGGCGTCTAAATGAACTCCTGAACTCTTTTCCTCGATTTTCAAAAAAATTTATATTTTCTTTTTTTTTTTAGTGTGTTGCTTAGAAAAATATTTCAGCCATCATTTTCAGTGTGCGCGCTAGGGCGAAGTGTGAAATAGTTGTTTATGTATGCTTTTAGTTGGGGAAAAACTGTTCAAGCGAAATTTCTCAAATGCACACTTTTTATGATGCGTTTTTAAATGTTTTCATTATGAGCCGTTTCACTAAGCAAATAAATTTTTAATTAACTGGGTCAAATTCTTTAGTTTTTGTTATGTTTATGGTCTTGAGCACAAGGCGAAGAAATTCTAAGCAATATTTACAATTTTTGTAAATTAATAATGTGAAGAATAAGGCACTTCATATATTGAGACATACATAAGTAATAAATGTATTATTGCTCTGTAGCTTAATTCAAACCTTATAGCAGCCCCAACGCTTGACCCAGAGCAAACTACGCACTGATTGAAACCACATGAATTTATCCCAGGGCCGATGCGCAATGCAGGCGCATTCATCGCCAGCCGAAACCAATGCAATGTCATTTATAATCGTTGTGAGCGTTTTGTAGACCTTTCTAGTGCCCGTACCTCCCTCGGTTTAACCAGTGTCCAGCACAGTTGTCCAATTCTCATAGTAACAACAACAAGCGCATCCATTTAGAGAGACATGTGAGAGAGCTATGCGAGAGTGAGAGCAATTTACAAATTAAATGAATCCAAAACTTGGTAACTGAGGGCTAAATTGTACCGTTAGACGGCGGGTGGGCGGAAATTGTTGCACATAGTAAACGTGTAGAGGGGAATCTAACTAAAACAATTTACAGCGATCATTAACAGTAGCCTATATACAAAATAATAAAGCGAGATCTGAATTCTTATGATATGATAACAGCTTAAAATCCATATCAATTTAATTTATAAAACAATCTTGTCCAGTGTCCCCATACAACCACACATAAAAGAATTCAGGCTTAATTGAGCATAAGAATTTACAAATCTCGGGCGGAAATCAACAATTAACCAAACCAAAACTGAAACAGTTTTAATCAAGTGGCCTCAAATTAAGAGATGCGCTCATAATTAAGTTACAGTTGACATAATTAAATGATAATTGTTATGCTCGCACAAACACACAAAAAATATATGCATATATACACAAGTTCTTTTTTTTTTTTACTTATTCATTTTTTTTATGTATGCACATTTGAGTTATAACCGAATATTGTTGTATATATATATTGCTTTTTTTTTTGGTAGGGGAGGGTTAATTTGTGTATCGTCCGGTCCTCGGTTCTGTGCGAGCTGCCTCGTGGCCGCAGTCCATTTAATCCCGCATTATTTTGTTCATTTTCGTTGATTTATGTCTTGCTAAAATGTCACACAGTGCTGGCTTTTATTCAAATTGTCAAAAAAAATACGTATTGTATTTATTTGGGAACCCCTCATAAAAATTTAGCAAAACAAAAGTATATTTCTACAGAATAAGCTTGATGAATTATATAATTTTTTGGAAATTTATATGGTATGCGCCAAAGCTTTTTGAATTGGGATCAAAAAATAATTAAGATACAGATATCATCTAATACTGTTCTTACTCTTAGTTTATATTTTTATGTTCTCAGTGATATTAGGTGAAATAGCGTTTGAAATTGTGATTAATCTGAAAGAAGAAATATCAGTTAAATGAAAATGATAAAATTTAAATTTATTTAAAAGCTTTTACTTGTTTCTCCGTCAGCTAGTGTCTTTAGGATAAATCATACTATGCCCTTTTCTTCCATCTCTCGAAACCAAATAAAACCCGTTTTGTGCTCGCCCACAAACTGGCGCCAGCCACAGGCCGAACGCGTTATTTTAATCAATTAATTAGAGCTCGTAATCCTAGGCAATCAGTGGTTAGCCCACAGCCGAGCTGGCTGTGGCAAGCGGTTTCAACATCACTCGCTTCCAGTTCCATTTGCGATGCTGAAAACGAAACAATTAGCGTCGCGTGCGAGATGTGCGCTGCATAGCAATAATTGCAGATTGTAAATTATTTAAGTATATTAGCAATAAATATTCAGAAGCCAAGCGGCAAACATGGCCGCCAAGCGGAGCTGCAGCCTCTTTGGTAGCTGCGTCTTGGGCCGCAAATCGAGTGCGAATAACGGCGAGTATGTGGACATGAGTAAGTCAATAAAACGGATGAGAGAGGAGATTGTTAACAGATGCAGCTGCACCATTAAAAAGGCATCGATCAAAGCGCCAAAAATACAACAACAAAAATGTATAAAAAAAATATTCGCGAAATTGTTGCAAATTGCTCCGGCAAAAGCAATCAGCAATAAGCACAAATACAAATATACTTCTGCGTATGCAAAAAAATAAAATGAAAAGTAAAATGAAGGGTAAAAGCAAACAAAGAGAGTGCAAAATGATCGACAAAACAAAGGGTCGCATTTTTCTTACAATTGCCCTGGCGACTGCTTAACAATTACCAGATGTTGCCGCTGAAATATTGCCCACATTACCGCTGAGAGTCTGGAAAACAAGTCAACTCAATTTCAATGTCAGTGGAGATATTTTTTGCAAGTTTCAACAGTCGCACAAACTGTCGTCTGTCATGTAATTGAGTGATATATTTTAATGCAACAGCAACAGCCTTGCCACAAAATCAAAGTTTCGAAAATGGCAAAAGTCGAAATGCCCAAAAACAAAAGTCATTAAAAGGCTGCAACATAAGCCGTGGAGCAAGTTTTGGCCACGGCCATTAATCATACAAATCACAAAAGACAAAACTGTTTGTCAGGCTCAAACTGTCGGCACATAGAAATAAAACTCAAAGGCAGGCAATTTTCGAGTTAATTATGTTGTCATGCGTTTAGAAATACAGCCCAAAATAAAATTGCAACAAAATAAATGCTGATTTTTGTGTTGTGTATGCAAATGTGGAAGCAGGAATATAAATATAAAAAAAAAGAAAACAAAAACAAAAAGAACGCTCCACTTGTCATTTATTTTTGCGCAGCCTTTTATTTATAATAATAAAACGCTTGTGCCTCGGCTCCCTTGGCCATATAATGAGCAGCAGCTGCCGCATGCAACAGGAAGAAGCAGGCAACATGCGCCTCTCGGCTGGCAATCGGAGACAGCGACTGACGAGTCGACAGACAGCAGCAAGCAGACGTACGAGCGAGCGGGGGGAAGGGGCGGGCTATGGCTAAATGTCGCTTTCTGCTTTCTGCCGACGACGCCGCCATTTGTGGGTGTCAAGAAGTTCAGCGCTGTGCCGAGGGCCCAAATGCAACAGTAAATTTCGGTTTGGCCAGGAGATAACATCAGCAACAGATCGCTGCGCAACAGATCGCATCGCGTTTTTGTTCGATTAGCTTTGAGATTTATTTAAATGTCTTAAACGTGACTGAATTTATGATGGCCAGCCACATTACAAGTTGATTAGCCCAAGAAGCCCGGCAATTTATTTACACTCACGACTTGACAAAATAGCTGTCGGAATTTTGTTTTGTGCCTATTCGAAAATTTATGTTGTTTTATTTAGCTTAAATCTGATTCGGCTAAACAACTACGCCAACCAAACAGACCCAGTTGGCAGTGCAGCTGGCTAAAACTGAAACAGTTGTGTTTGAATTCTCGTTGCGGAATGTTTTGTGTTGTGTATAAGTGCATAAATTTCAGAAAAGAAAAAAAATAAATCGAAAAATATGTAAGCTATTCTCAACAACATATTTACATTGCAATAAAATAAAAAACTTTAAAATGATTATAAAGTTTATCAAAATTTCAAGAGGATTTTAGGACAAAAGCATATGCAAGTTTATTTACAACCATTTTTGTTCTTAAATCAAAATGAAGGCGTTTGAAAATGTATAATTATATCGTTCAAAATTTGTGCTTTATAATTCTTATGCAACAAATTGTTTATTAATTTTTAATATGCTTTAAAATTTGAGGTTGAGTATGATCCTATTCAAACTCTTATACAAACAAAATTTCTGATTTTCATTCAAGAATCGAAGCTTTCCAAAATGATTTTCTACATCATAAATTTACATAAAGCTTATGTTAAAAAAACATTAAAAAAAAAATAACATTATTTTTATAAGCACCATCTTAAAAACAATGGAATGTCTTCTTGTGGGTTTTCCGCTTTTAATACAGTTGCACAGGTTCAGTTTGCAGCTCAGTTGGAATGCCAAAATGTAACATTATCGATACGACGGGGATTGATAAGACTTAGGTGACACAGTGCCACACAAAAAAAATTCCCAACCGACCTTTTGTTTGTCTCGTTGGGTACTTAACAAAAATTATCACACATGAAAAATTGACTCTGCGCGGCGTTTTTCCTGAGCCAAAAGGCAAACAGACGTTTGGGAAACGTCAAACAAGGGCTATTTGAGAAGCCACAGCGGGGGTCATAAATCGCTAAAGTCAAATCCTAAGTAAACACATTATTTATCAAAGGCACACGCACACAAATGTAAACAGGCACTGCTTTTGGGGTCGCTCGGGCCAGCTCTTTATCAGTAGAATTCGCTTTCTTGTTGCACTTTTTGCTCATCGCGACGAACGTCTTCGTCTTTGATTTCATTTTGCAGACAACTGCGGCAACGTGAACAACGCAAACGGAGCTGCTGCAACGGGCTACGGCTACGGTCAGCCGGGCTACAACATGGACGACATACTGATCATCACTGCCAAGCACAGCGAACGCGCCTATTTGCGCGCCACTTTCCTGAAGAACCACTTCGACAAGATCACCAAGCAGCGCGGACGCAAACCATTCAAGTGAGTGTTACAACCAAACTGTAAAGTAAATAAAAAGTAAAGTCTAGAAAAGTTTTTATATAATTTTAAAAATTACACAAATTAAACAAACAATTTAGGAAAATACTTTAACCATATATCGACTATTTGAAAAATTTGAAACATTTTAACTTAAGTTTCATTTTATCATCATCATATAAAATAAAATAATAAAAATATATAAATCAAATATTATATTTAAAAAAATACTTTTAACATATAAATTTAGCCTATTCCAATTTTCAAAAAGCTTTGTTAAATGTTAACTTATGCTTCATTCCATAGTCTATGTTGATATATAAATAATATGATAAAATTTAAATACTACGAATTTTAAAAAGATCAAATATACACAAAATTTCTTTTAAACAAAAAATGTAAGATTATAATAAAGTGTTTATAGTGAACTAATAAGACAGATTCCACGAAAATTACAAACAATACTAATGACTAAAAACTCCTCTATTTCCTCTTTCCCTCCAGTTTTCTGCACATAAAAATTGATGATGGCCCCTTCAACGAGGAGATCGCCCAGAAATATCAGAATACGGCGCTGCAGATTGTCATTCTGTGTCCGGCGCTGTTGGCGCTGCCACACAGCTTCCTGATGGCGCAGCTGACATCGATAATACGCGTCGAGAAGGTGCTGGCCATACTGTTGGACGTGGGCGAGGATAAGGTCAGGGAGATGCACAAGACGGCGCTGCCCAACTACTACAAATGGCGGCGGTGCGTGGTGCGTGACAACGACCAGGCGCAGATTAGCCACATCCTGGGCATTGCCACCGATATATTGGGGCGTGCGCTCTGCCAGCGTCCGCCCTGTCAGGACAGCGGCAATGGCAACAACAGCAGCATTTCGCGCAGCATATCCAGCTGCTCGGAGGGCTTCACCGTGCTGCCCAAAAAGGTCAAACAGGGCCAGAACAAAGTGCTGGCCATATTGGCGGAGCCGCTGAAGCCAAACGATACGCTAAAGCTGCTCGTGGAGAAGTCGGGCGAGCTGCTCGAGATTCGCAGTTTCAAGTCGCGCAATCCATACACCGTGCAGTTCGCCATACCCGAGTCCTGCATGGAGATCTCCACGATGATCGAGATACGCATCGAGAAGAACAACAAGAGCCTCGGCGCACGTCCCATCAAATGCGAGAGTCGCCTCCGCGAATTGGAGCAGCTGCTGCGCGTCGAGGACTCGCCCATTGAGTTCATGTGCCATGCATTGGGTGTGGGTCCATTGGAGCGCGATGCACTCGATCAGCATCTGCTGCAGTGCTTCCAGCGCAACATGCCGCCCAATTTCCATCTGCTGAACGGACCCAGCGAGCGCCAGCCGCACTTCTTCACACGGCTCGAGTCCAGTCCCGAGGAGTATCCGACGCTGTTGCACTTTGCCGCACGCTGGGGCCTCAATAGGCTCTGCCTGCAGCTGATGGAGTGTCCTGGTGGCGACACAGCCTGCGGTGTGCGCAACTGTGCCGGCCGCACGCCCGCCGAGCTCGCCGAGCAGGAGGGACACCACAAACTGGCCCAGAACCTGGTCAGCTTCTCGGAGTTTCACAATCTCACAATGGTCTATCACTACTTCAAGGGCGTGGACAATGCCAGCACTGGCGCCAGCAGTCCGGGCGCCCAGACCAAGCCGAGCAGCAACAAGGGCGCCCAGGTGGTGATCGGCGCGCTGCCGTCATCGCCCAGAGGCAAACCGCCCAAGGAGCTGCCCACGGCTGAGTACATGGAAATGTCCAGTGGCTCGGAGCGTGAGAATACGCCGGAGGTGCGTGCCAAGACTGAGACCATGGCCATATCGAATCTGAACTACATCAGCGTGGAAACCGAGGATGAGAATCTGCAGAGCTGCTCAACAGAGAAGCACCTGGAGACTAGCAAGGTGCTGGAGCCCACAACTGGACCGGAGCAGACCACCAACGAGCTGCGCATCAACGAACCGCCCTACTATCAATCCCAAGAGCAAAACAAATCCCAGGATGTGGTCGATGGGGCAGCCAACTACCAGATGACAGACAAGTTTAGCCAGGAGTGCTCACAGCTGCTGGAGAACCAGGCAATGGCCGGCAACGATTATGTGATGCAGCCATCCAACATACCAGTGCCGCCGCCCGTCGTGCCCGATGATGGCAACTATCTGTTCCAGCCCTCCAATCGGCCGGTGGAGGAGCCGCTGCGCCTGAGTCGCTCCACCACGCGCCTGGCCCAGCCCAGCGGGTATGGCACATTGAAGCGCAGCGCCAGCGACGCCTCCAGCAGCACGCGCACCAATGCCGACGATGAGCTGGCCGAGATTATGCACGACTTCAAGAACAATGTGCTGTCCATACGGGATGTGGAGCTGCTGGTGGAGAAGTGGAAGCATCGCAACGATGTACAGCAGAGCTTCCGCGAGAAGCAGGAGCAGATCGATCAGCTGCGTCGGGAATACGAGCGCATCCATGACCATGTCAAGTCGCAGCTCAAGCGCGAAACGCCCTTTGAACGCATCAAGAAGCTCTTCTCGAGGCAGAAGCCCCATGCCGCCGTCGACAAGCAGAGCAGCTGTGCGGACAGCCTGCTGGACGAAACCAAGAGCTCCATTGCGACCAGCTGCAGCCTGAAGTCATCGGCGCGTCCCATTAGCTCGCTGAGCCTGCAGAGCGTGTCCAGCTCGAGCTCTTCGTCGGGTCGCCTCAGCACGGGCAGCAATTGCAGCGGCACCTCGCTGGGCGACTCCGGCACGCATTCGGATCACGAGGAACGACGTCAGTTTGGCTGCCGCCTCGGCACGCCCGGTTCGCTGATGGACAACTATTTGGTTCCGCCGCCGCCGCGTCCAGTGTTTACGCCCGTTTCGACGCCGGGCGATGAGCGGCATCAGATTGTGTTTCCCTCGCCAATGTCCAGCTGCCAGCGGCTGCACACGCCCACCAGTCCCACCGGCTCGGATCACTATCAGATGTTCCCCTCGAACATACCCGTCTATGGCAACGGCAGCCAGCAGCTGTCGTCGTCGCAGAGCAGCAGCTATTTGAACACCATTATGGAGGCAAAGGAGCAGGACACCCAGCAGCACTACCAAAACGGCGTCACCCTGCAGCCCATCAAGCTGAACGAGCGACCCAACATCATCTACGGCAAACTGACCAAAAGCCACTCCAGCAGCGGCTGCAGCTCCTTCAAGCCCAAGCAGGTGGCCTGTCCGCAGGTGGGCAGCATCGAAGTGCAGGCTGAGGTCTATCAAAATGTGGGCAGCCCAGCGGAGGAGGCATCAACAGCCCCGGAAGTTCCGGCCAAGGAACCAACCAACGAAGCGCCCAACTACATGAACTGCTAGGCCTTGTTTTATATATATCTCGTAGCTGCATAAGTTTTCATATATGTATATCTAGCATAGGCTTAAGTGCATATATATATATATATAATTTCGATATTGCTGGAATGAGTATAAACTAGTTAAACGAGTGGTTTGAATCGACCATAAACATCTTATATTATATTTCTTGACTACATTTAACTCAATAACTAAGCATATAGCATTTCATGCATATAAATCTATATTGTCTTATCTTAAGTTCTCGTTCTCGATCTTTAAAATGTACATTTTGTTTTGAAACGATTGCAAGCAACCAAAATAACATATCATACTGTAATCTAAGCCCAGGTCTCGAACCAACGAATTGCGTGTATGTAATTCTAGATCTAAGTATTCCCCCATTTGTATTAAGCCTAGCATGCAGCTAAGCATGAAAAACACATTTTTTCGCACAAAGTTAAATGCAATAAATTTAATTCTTTAAGCAACGTGAAACGATTTTCATTGCACCTATGCAGGGGTGCTGCTAGAGACCCGGTTTTGTTTGCAGCAAACAGGAAATCATGCGGAAGCCCACTACACCCAAAATGGGATTGCAACTGCCAACGTAAATTTAAACGACAGCAACAACAATCCATGATGAAAAGGTTGCCGAATATCAAATACACTTTTAAATAATTGAAGCCAAAAACGCTACGGAGATTTACGACTCTCATCAAATCTGAGGCGATTTCCAAAATTATCAAAATTTTTAAGATAAATGTAATCTTTGCAGTCTGTGAAACTAATTTGCAAGAATAAATTATTAATCTTTGAAGAAAAAAATTTTTTTTGTCCAATGGGATAAATTATTTTTCTTGTTTATTTTTTGAATATCAAATTTATATTGTATATAAATATATACACATAATACATAAGAGTAAGATAAAGTTACCAACTGTTTACTACCAAAATTTTGCCCAGAAAAGCATGCTAGCATTTTTTAAAGTTCTGAAATTTAATGGGATTTTCATGGAGGCTACTTTTCATATACATTGTTTTTTACATTTATTTTTTTCACACATGCACGCATATAAATATGTTACAACAAGCCCAGCCAAGCTTGAACTAAGCCTGTAATTCTTAATTCACATTCAGATTCGTTCGACCTACCCTGGAGGTCGCAATTTGGTGTACGCAGCATAGTATTTTTCCCATCTGAGTACGCAGAGAGCTTAACCGCCATTTCTCCATTTGCGTTACATGCTGCATGCGAATAGGGCATCGATGCAGTCAACTCCCCACCCACAACATCCGGTTCTTTCACAGCCACTATCCCACACAGCTGTTGATGGGCTGTAGTTCTTGTCGGTTTTACAATGTATCAGTGTGTGTGTAAATTGTTTTAACGCACTCGAGCCTCGAAAAGTGTGATAGAGAGAGAGCGAAATAGAGAAACTTTGAGAGAGACTTTCGGAATGCGCTTATTCAAGTTTTAAAATAAGCTTTTGCGCAGCGTGTTTCAAGTTAAACAGTTGATAATTAACAAAAATTAGTAAATTAAAAAAAATTTATTTAATATGCACAAGCAAGACAAATAAATACAACTTTAATGGCAGCTACATTTTATTCGAACTGACATGCTTGGGTTTCTAGCCCTAAACACCCTGTGCTTTCGATACAACAGTAAAAAGCTTTATTCAATGCCGCCAGTCAAAACAAACGCCAGAACACAAACAAAAAGTGTGAGAGAGTGAGCGATAGAGTGGGAGAGCATCAGCAGCATTGCCACGGTGAGCGAAAAAGCTTTTGGCTTTCGGCCACAAGCGAACAAGTGTGTATAAAAAGGACATTTCCTTCAGTCGACTCTGTTAATTTAACGCAACTGCGACGCAAAAGAGCGCCACAAATTTTGTTCCCAAACAAATTTATAGTTAACGCCTTACAAAAAACCATAATTATTGTGCTGAAAAAATAAATAAAAATAAACATATAATAATTTCTGATACTGCTCGTAGTTTATGTAAAACTGAAACTTTTATATGCAAAGTACAACAAATTGATAATAGAAGAACTTTGGCGCATCCTCGGTTGCCCCTGAGTGCTGCTGCACTCTCGTGTAAAAACAAAAACATAGGCGCACATATTTTTTGTTCCTGTTCAACTGCGTAGTACCCAAGAAGAAAAATATAAAACAAAACGGAAGAAGGCTTCACTAGTTTTTCCAACAAACGCTTAAATATTTACATTTTATTCTACGCTGATTAAACAAGGGAGCTTCGTAATACCCAAAGGTAAAAGGGCAATTATTAACTGAACTGAACTGCAACAACCTGAGAACCTGTGAACCTGAAGACCTGAGAACCGCTTGGAACAGCCACCGCTCGTAAATAATTGAAGGTAGGCAACGTTGTCGGCAAATTCGTAGAATTTATGTGAGATTTTTCTGGGTCCGTGACCAGGTAGTCGCATTAATTTCACATTTTCTCGTTTTCCACAGTCGCCATCGTCGGCGGCTTTTATTTGCGTTTCAATTAAGTTGCGTTGTCCCGTGCGGCTAAAGTTAAATTTGAAATGTTGCCATGTGAAAATACAACCACTTCACAAGTTTCTGCCGAGCAAAGCATTTTTAATGATGCACTAAACGTTAATGTGCGCGGCCCAGACGCTTTGAACTTGATCCTTGGCTAAATGAGATGCGCCTAAATGTTGCCAACTCAAGCTTAACTCAAGCTTAAGCTCACTAACTATGTGAAATAAGTGCCCAATAATGAGTGTATACTGTATGGGGCTTCAGAGTTTGTAAAGTGCAAAATCAAATTAAACTTTTTTCTTAAGTATGAACTCTCAGAATACTGAATTTAAGATATTAAATTGAACTGAACTGTTAAGATATTAAATTGTTTTTATGATGTTTTCTTGTAATCCCAGTTTCGTTTTATTTATTTTTATATGACAGAGTATCTTTATTTCTTTAATAATTTACTAATAAAATAAAATTATATAATGAAAGAGATTGAAGGAAAAGGAAACAATTTAAAATGTCAAACTAGCTTTTGTTTACAGTGCATTGATATACATACATATTTTTTCTATAGTTTTGTTTACTTTGCTGTCGTTTATTTTGCGATGTTTAAAACAACCTCAAGTAGTGCCCAGCTACAACGAGAACAATAAACAAATGTGTTCGTGTATGCTTGAATTTTTTTCATACAAATTCTATGCAACACAAATACAAACGCATTCATTTGCAGCACAAAGCCAAGAGATGCTTTTGCCATATTGTACGCTTTTCTTTCTGTGTCAGGAGGCAAGTGCCTTAGAAGCTGCCACACAGTTTGTATTATAATTTTAATTACCACTTGAGCGACTCGCTGGCGGTGAGTCAGCGTGCATTAAGTCGACACACATATTTATGACATAGATTGCATATATATAAATATAAACACATGTGTACTTTTTTATTTTCCTATTTATATAAAGCGTACAAAGCTTCGCATTGACAATGCAAAATGCGCTAACAATGCTTGCAATTCTGTTAGGTTCCTTTGTTTGGCCCTTTTCTACTTTTAGCATATTGCATTTATATTTTTTGCTTTTTTTTGCTGAATCGAAAAACATAAACACATACAAAACAGTTTCGACATGGCAATATTGCGCATACGCCACGTAACGATGTCAAAGGAATACCGCCCCATAATTGCGCATTTGCCGCTTCATTGAATTGCTAAACCGTAACCGTAACGATGGTTCTGATATTGCCACTTAAATCGATTGAAACTGACCCTTTAAACCAAACTCATGCATGACTAATCTAATAAGAAATTTCACTATACAAAATATCTGCATGTAGATTCGAGCCCCGGGTCAATATATTAAATTTAAAAGAATAACTTTAAAATGTTTGTCTCTGGTTTGCTTTTAAATTTCGTCGAGCTTTAAGTGCTATCTTTAAGCTTAAAGTAAACCTTGAAAACATGTTAAATTTTTATAGCACACTTTTGTGGCGGTTTTCGTAAATCGTAGCATACTTTTCTGAGTGCCACTGTGTAAAGGGGGGCCGTCGCTGCTTGGCCCAAGCTCAAAATGCAGCAAAAGTAAGTGCAACAAATGCCAAAAACGTAATATGATCATTATAATCATGCAATTTGGACGCCGTTATAACAACCCTCAGAGCCAAATAGTCCAAATAGCCCCATATTATAAGAGAAACACAAACAGAAAATGTAATAATAGTTTTCAAAGTCGTTTTGATGAACATCATAAATTCGTTTTTATTGAAGTATGCCATGTGACATTTAGCGCTGTCAGGATGAAGACAGGACAAATAAAAACATATAGAAAACAGAATATATAGATATTTAATTGATGGTTAGCTGTGGGGCGTGATAATGAAAAGTAATTGTAATTTTGTTGTTGCCGACTAATGAACTAACCAAAGGCAACGATGTGTTTTCAGGTTATTTAACCGGCTTTTGGCAAACGACTTTGCTTGTGCCACGCCCCAGTATTTATTTTGACCATATCGCAGCAATTTTGGCAAACATATTCGCAGCGGCGCGACAATGTTGTCGCCAAAGGGTTTTTATAGTTTTTTTCATTTATTTTTTTTTAGTCTACAAGTAAATTATTCGTTTGCAACGGGCCATGCACTGGTTGCGGCCGTCGTCCATTTTATTTTTGTTTGCCTGTAACTGCGCTGTGACCGACATGTGACCCCGACTAACACACTCACACACACACACACTTGCATCCGCACATATACATATATGTGTATCCAAGATTTAACTTCATGGCTCGCTGGCCTTAAATTTGTTTGCATTCAAAAGGCTTGTGCAATAATTCATCAATTTGAGTGTCCTGGCCACAGCAAACATTAGAAACTCGATTTGCCGCCAGGCATATTAAATATGCATGTCATTTTGCTGCGTCACACGCAACTGTTTCACTCCCACGTTGCATGCCCCCGCGGCTGCCACAAGCATTTGCTTCAAGTTTGCGAATGTTGTGCGTGGGAGAGGCAACAGCTGCCGCCTAAATGAAATTGCCTGTTAATCAAGTTGAAGCTCTTAATAAATTTAAATTTTTATGGATTTCATTTAAGTGCCAATTTTCGCAATTTTGAGAATAATTTTTTATGTGGTTAATAAAAGTTATGGCTAAAATTTATGACATTTTAAAAACATGATTGATTGACAGACTGTTGTTAAATGCGAGACAATAATTTGTGCATACAGTAAATATAATATTTCGGTTGCAATTTTACATTTTCAATCGGCCAAAATAAGTTTACC
This sequence comes from Drosophila micromelanica, assembly GCA_004143825.1. NCBI lineage: Eukaryota > Metazoa > Arthropoda > Insecta > Diptera > Drosophilidae > Drosophila > Drosophila micromelanica. Next base: position 78,259 of record SCDY01000029.1, on the reverse strand, counting down.
CATCGGTAGCTACTTAAACTTTTGCAAGCACACACGAATTATATGTACATGCAGTTGCATGACAGTCACGGCCAAACCGACGGGCCAGACAAGTCTGACATTTTGGAAAGCAGAAGCAGCAACCAAATAGTAGAATAAAGGATCAACCGACAAACAAACAAATCGCAGACAATTGAGTGAGTGACGTGCTGTTTGCCAAGACCGTAACTGACACATGGCGAAGCGACAGCGACTCCAAAAGCAGACTGAAAGCAATTAAAATTCAATACAAGCGCCAGGACATCATGTAATTAAGGGTAATTCGGACAGACACCCAGCAGTAAAACAGTATATAACGCTGTGAATTATGAGACAGGTGGACAGAGGGACAGTTTTAATAGCGACTCATAAATCTGCCATCAATTAGGATATATTTTATATATATATGTATTTATATAGACTTTTCTGCTGCAACCCTGCACTGCAGCCGAGAGTCATAAAGTAAATCAAAGGATTGTCGTGCTGTAAATCATATAAAAGTCCTTGACAGTGTGCGCTAAAGACCGGCAAGTCCTAGCGTACCGGCACAAAGTCGCAATGTCAGGCTTGTGAGTAAATTCCATACACAACTTTCAATTACTGAATGAACAAACACACACACACGCAGACAGCACAGACTGCATAAACAACAAATATTTGTAGCATAACTGCAGGCGTTTTATATGAGCGCCGCATGTCGAGCGCCAATTAAGCCCCAAAAACGTAAACAATTTCTTGCATTTCCATTTCACACCAGTTACCAATAAAAATAACAAGCAATAACAGCAATAGCGCAGACAAAGCATGCTCGAATTGGAAATACCCTGGATTTGAGAAATATATATTTGTATTATTTTATTTTCATTTTTTTGTAATTTTTTTAGGTAACTAGTTCTAAGAAATAGATTACTTATTTTTATTTTTCTGTTTTTTCTTTATATATATTCAACTAAAATACCCTTTGTGACTACTTTACTGGGCATAGATATATGTTCGCGTGCAGCTCTACGTTAACTCTGTTCAACTAGTCGGCCCCTCCAACCACCACCCACACTTTGATTTCGCTTTTTCGCCGCAGACTTTCCCAATATATATATATATATATCTGTGTGGTCTCGTCTGTGGTCTTTGCGGAGCCCTTTGAGCCGAAAGTGAATGTAAGCGTATACACTATATATGTATACTATATACTACATTTGCATATGCATGAATGTCTATATGAATAGGCTGCTGTGCATGGCGTCGAGCTGCATTTATCTAGTGGCTTTGGAATTAACATTTGACATTCGTAATTCGCACTTTGGCAATCTTTTGTGCCGTATTCTTTTGCCCTAAGCAGAACTTGGTTAGCTCGGAAAGGTCACCGGAAATGTTATCCAATTAGTGATAATCAAGAATTTCGATTCGTTTGCAGCAACTGTGTTGCAAATCGATTTAAAAGCGCTTGATTCAGGTCGATATTCTGCAGTATAATTTTTACACTTTTCTTATTGCAGACAATCCCCAGATAATGGTTGCTTAGAAAATATCCCAGAGAGTTGAATAATACAACCATGTCAAATGTGAGTATTTAGTATACGATTAAGACTATTTGAATTACTTGAATTAAAAGCGTGTCTGTTGATTGCAGCTGCTTCACATGGACAAATCAAATGGCAATGGCGTCTATGCAACCAGCAGCTGCCACACGGATAATGTGGCTGCCACAACGGCTATGAACACGGCAAATAATATAAATATAATGAATGGGGCCGCGGCTGTTGCAGCTGCCGCAGCAGCCGCCACGCTGCCCACATCCGCCTCCTCTGAGGACCTCAGCCAGAGCCTTTCCGAGTACACAGATGCCGATGAGAGCATATCAGCACCCACTGAATTTCTCGCCGAGGTAAGCTGCACCCACACAAAAGTGAAATGTATTCAAATGCAAATTGCGCCAGTCGAGCAGAGGACTAAATTTAATTTTAAATCCTTTCAAGCGGATTACGGCAAGTTGCTTTTGTGCTCTGGCTTATTGATTGCTATTAAATTGTTTTTCAAGCGCATTTTACTTTGCGCCCATTCAAATTTTGTTGTTTCCTTGCGCTCGATCCAATGTGGGCCAATGGGGCCGGCCCATTGTTGGGCTGATAACTTTGCATGCCACTATGGATTTCTAAAGGGTTTTGACGCAATCTCATGCTGAGAATTTTCTCGATATTGCAGTTTCTGTCTGCCGTCATGCTCAAGGACTATAAGAAGGCCCTAAAATACTGCAAACTGAGTGAGCCTCAATAATAATAAAATATTATCTATCGAGTTTTTCTTTTTTACAAATATTTCCCTACTCCGACAGTTCTGCAGTACGAGCCAAACAATGCAACGGCCAAGGAGTTCTATCCCCTCATCTTGGACAAGTTGCGCGGTAAGGCCATATATCATTTATAAGGACGTTATCGGTTAATTAATCGTGTGTCCTGCAGTGGCTGCGTCGAGCGATAGCGACGAGAACTACAATAAATCCTCATCACCTGAGCTGGCATTGGATCTGGAGGCGCCCTGCGAGGAGGATAGCGTTAGCAGCCACAGCAATAGCAGCAGCCACAACAATTGCACCGATGAGGAGGAGGAGGAGGAGGAGGAGGAGGATAATGACGACGATGATGATGATGTCGATGGGGACGATGATGACGACGATGATATTGACAACGTTGATGTGGAGGAGGAGGAGAGCAGCAGCGGCGATGATTACGATTTGCCAATTGACGAGCAACAGGATCCGGCTGCCGTTGACAGCCTGGCAGCGCACACACCTCATTCGCACTCACACAACGACTCGGGCTCCTCGCGCAACTCATCCAGCGGCGGTGGCGGTCGCAGCGACAATACCACGCACTCCTACTCCAGCCTGTTGCTCGAGGAGGAGGACGACATTGTGCCAGTCAATTTGCAATTTGGCAACAAGGACACAAATGCAACAGACTTGGATGTGAGCAATGGTAAGCGCTGCCAAACCACCGACATTGATCTGCATACTTAGCGATATATATCACCCGATTTCAGGCAACAGGGTGCCATCGGCCTCGTGCAGCGATTCGGAGTCACCCACAGAGCCGCTCACTCAGCGACTGGCCGCCATCCTGCGCTCCAAGTGTGGGGTATCCGGCAACAAGGATGAGCCCTATTGAGGCGCCCGCTTGATCAGCACTTTATATATGCATATACTATATTTATATATATATACTACCTGTATAACTATATTCTTGTACTTATACTTGTTTACAATTCCTTTGCCCAACTAAGCAACTAGTCTCCACTAGTGCATTCGCTTTACGAACCTAGATACCGTCCCAAACAGCATACAACTACATAGAATTCCAATTGAATTAACTATATAGCTGCAAGTATTTCCTTTTCAATACCAATTCCCTAGACAAACATATCGTACAAACTTATTAAGTATACTTATAGTAGTCATATTTCTATTGTGTGTCTGTAAAAAATATAACCTAGAGATGATATATGTATGCTCCCATTTGTTACAGAGCCCCAATGATAATGAATATATATTATTATAACATATACACACACACACACATATATATATATAACGAATTGTGTATCAGAATCTATTTTAGTAAGACACACCCATGCAAAACGCACAGGACTCGGAATATTGTTGGAAAACTTTACACATTAGCGTTTTATAGAGGTCGATTTTTTTCCAAACAATTTATAATCTAGTATTAATTCAGTAAACGGAAAGCTCGGATAAGTCTGATAATTATGGAATGAGGAAAATAGTACTACAACTGAAATGGTCCAAAGTCTAAAACTATATTGAGCAAATACCATAAATATTTATTCATTTGCATTAGATAAGCATACAACAAGAATTTATTAATTTAATTTGTATTAAATTAATTTTCAGTATACGTAAAAACATTGTGAGTTAAATGATAGTAACTCATATTGTCCCAACATAGACGGGACAATTACATATATGATTATATGCATATTCCTCTACTACAAACATATATACTTATGTTTATTAGAAGAGTATCGAATTTGAACTCTTTGTATATCCTTAATATATAATGTTGTTTATTAGTGTATTTTAATTCAGTTCTAATTAAAATTTATGTACTCATATTATATTCAAAAACGTATTATACGTATAACGGATTGTGCGAATCATTAAAAGTTGTAATAAAGAAAGAAGGCGAAAATCTTGGGCGTTATTACTTTTTAATTAGGTCGGGCTTTAAATCGGTTCGAACCTGGAGCTACAATCGTTTTCAAAACATTTACCAAACCAGTTGCCAAACTAAATAGTTTAAATATTAAGTTAAAAAAAATTATATTTCATCCCAGGTTTCAACCAAAGCCAAAAATATTATAATAAATCCAAAGGCTACGAACCAAAACAAAAAGCGGTTCGAACCGTCAACCGAACCAATAAATTTCTGAAATTTAATTTACTGGGTTTTTTACTGGATTTTCATGGAACGTAAATTGGAAAACAAATATCCAAATATACTTACGTACTGCTTTAAAGTAAAGATCGTCCTTAGCATATTAGTTGCCTAAGTTATTCAATCATGAAGTTAAGCTTTGTCTTAGTTTGAAAACTATTAAATAATATTCTGAAATATTAAAAATAATTAAAATGCTTTTTTGTTCATTCAAAACGCTTGATAAGCATTTATTTTAAATCCATTATTATCAAAGAACTGTATACATTATATTTGATATCCACTCATGTGTACGAGAATTTAATAATTTTTGTTTTTTTTTTTTATAAAACTTTAAACGTACTTTGTTTTTAAAACACTTATAATGATCGTTTGTTGAATGTTTTTGATAATCAATATTTGATTTGCTGTACCGATCTGTCAGTATCATATTTATTTGAATACCAGTTGGACTGTTTGTATAACTGTATCAAAAGAGTTCTGTGAAATTCGATTACACAAAATGCTTCAAAATTGTATCTATGTATTTCAACTATTTGAGTGCCGAAATATGTATCTCTCATGCGTAACCATAGCCAGCTGATATGTAACAAACTACTGCGATGAACAATATATATATTGTTTTGATTGCATTCTTGATTTGAATACTGCTTGAATTTATTTGCTTTCAATAATACTTATATGATTCAACCACTTGAAAATTATTGTTCCTATGTATTTCCAGCACCATTAAAATAAATTTTTAAAAAAATGAAAGCCATAACAAAATTAATTCTATTATCATGTTGCATATTAAATTATGTATGTAAGTTACTCAGAATTTAAATCAGGTAATGAAGCTTTGTTTGTATCGTAAATTGCACGTATTTGTTTCGTTTTTCTGCTGTATTGAATGCAAGTTTCAGTATTTAGCAAATCGAATCAATTAAAAAGAAATTATGATTGTGATTTTATATGTGTGTGTTCTCGAATATTTGTATAATTTTTCTTAAACCTACGTATATATGTATATCGCTTATCGCACACATTTAAAACAAATGACGATAGTCAATATGTAGTAGATTTTTTTCTTCTTGGAATTAACAATCAATGTAAAATATTCCAAGGGTTGTCTTTTTTTATTTTTTTTAACTTTCATTTTAATCCATATCATAAACTTTTTTACTCCAATTATTTTGTAGATATTCATGCTTACCACTATATCTAACGTTGCCCCAGTCATGCATTATGTACACGATTGTGCCGAATAAACAATGTTTAGCATACGTTATGGAAGTTTATCTTACATTTTACTTAACTTGTTTAGCTCGCAATTCGTTTTAGCTTTATAAGTCAGTGTGCTTTAGAAGTCTGCTAAGTCTGCGTGTTGTTTTTGCGTAAGTTTATATGTGTATCGTAGGGTATATCGTATATGCTCTTAGATATTATGTTCATTAAAAAGAAACTTTCATTTGAAAACTTCAGGTGTTTCTTGTACTGATCAGTAGATTTACATATGAATAAACGTATGTAAGTGTGTATTTGTGTATATATACTTGTTTGTATGTTTAAGTGCGTATAGGGTATATTGGCACTACAATAGAAAAAACGTAAACAAAAAAAAACAATAAGGCAATTTAAAATTTATATCTTATAAAAAAATGTTTAAAATATTTATTTAAAATACAACAGTAAAGCACACCTAAATTAAACGTATGTGCAAAGAAAACGATACGTGTACAGAATTAAAATTAAAATAGATTTAAACTTAACCTGTAGTTATACTATGTTGACGTTTTATCTACGCTTAAATGAAAAGGACAGCGACCAGTAATGGCTGGGCTTGGCAAATAACTCAACAGCTTACAGTTTTACAAAAATTAAAATTCTGGGCAATATTCAAACGAACTTACAACAAAAACAATTAGATGTACGTATGTGTATATATAGGTATCAGTCGATGATGTTATTGTGAGATGAGCTACAAACATAATTATTTAAACGTGCGTCTAGAGAATTTTGCAATTTTAAGATTGCCCAGGCAAACGATATATTTTTGAAAAACTCTCAAATAATCTCTAGTGTAGCCCACTTGTAACGTTTTGTTCTGTTTAGCTTAAACTAAGCTTATGTCTAGGAGGGGCGGTCGCAGGGGTCGTGTGTATATATGTATAAATGGCAGCTGCCAATTTGCTGATTGCAGCTTAATACACTTATTTAAGTGAATGTGTGTGTTTTGTTCATAAAAGCTGCCTTTGCACAATACTAATGTAAAACTAAATTGTTTATAAAAAATAAAAAAAACGACGCTACGTTCGGGGGCTCAAATCACAACCAACGGGCGTTGACTGTGATTTAGTACCGCTTCTATAAGCAATTTGTGGTCTCTTTTGCGTCTTCAATGTTGGTATGGTTCTTGATGAGCAACTGCGTATTCGGATACTTGTTGAGTTGCGCAAAGCGCTCCATCACACAGGAGGAGCTTAGACGTGCTTCGGCATCGTGATCCCAGCACTCCTCCATGGTGTCGCAGAATATGCTGAGACCCTGCAAATCACAGATAGTTACGTCTAAAATTAAAACATCGTGTTTTTCATATAGCTACCATATGGGCGCGCCAGGAGTTGAGCAAATGTGGACGCAACTTTTTCATCACGACACTTTCCTGCACCTCATCGAGTGTGGGTCGTTGTCCTAGTTCTGCCTCGAAGGGCAGCTGATACTCGCCGACAGGTCCCACAACATCACAGCGTGAGACCATTTCCCACAGTACCAATCCGCAAGCATAGACATCGATGCGCAAAAAGGCATCGCGATTGAAATTAATTGCACCCTCGAGCACTTCTGGTGCCATATAGCGACGTGTGCCCACCTGGCCGTGTGTATCGCCGCACGGCTTGCCTGGCTGAAAGATCATAGCAAGCCCAAAATCAGCTATGCAGGCCGTCAGATCGGCCTTGAGCAGTACGTTCTTCGATTTAAAGTCACGATGAGCTATGGATGGCTTCAGGCCCTCTGTTTTGGTACTCAGTATTTCCTCGTGCAAATGGGCTAACCCATTTGCCATTGACTCGGCTATGCGACACAATTCCACCCAAGTAATTGTATGCGACTTGAGATAGTCGCAGAGAGAGCCATTATGCTGATATGTGGATATTAGCCAATATTCGGGCTTATCCAAATGCTTCTCAACGCCGAGAAACTCTAAAATGTTGGGATGACGCATACGTGGAAGTTTATAAATCTCATTTTCGGTAGTCCACGATTCCTTCTCCTGCATACGAAAGATTTTTACCGCCACATCCTGGCCATGCAGCTTGGCCTGCCAGACATCGCCAAATCGACCGCTTGCCTTCTGCTCCAGCAGTTGTATCGGACGGTTGCTAAGCAGCGGCGACGAGTTGGTGATTTCTGCCTCATGCTAAAAGGAAAATGGAATTTGATTTGTTTTCCAGGAAAGTAAAAGCAGCTCTTTACCTTGGGTATCTCATTAAAGTGCACCTGTTTGAGGCGTCGATAAAAGATGAAGCTAAATATAAGTGATAGCACCAGGACGGCAAATGCTGAAGAGCAAATTATATAGAACGTTACATTATTGTTGTCCTGGGTCTTCTCTTTGGGTACTGTAAATAAAATGCAAAAACAATTCACATTAGGAATTTATTTTTAAATTCTTCAATTCAAATGGTACCAACAGTTTAAGTTGCTTGATATCCCACAAGAATAATATATATATATAATTTATAAATATACATATACATCATATAAACAGCTCTTTTAACGCCTTCTACAGGTGAACAACATCTCAAGTGGCACCTGTAGTTGGCACAGGGTTGACTGCCTGGCTCATAAGCAAAACGAAAAACGAAAAAACGAAAGTTCGCCCCCAATTTGGCATCTCTTTATGCACTCGTATATATAAGATAAAAGGGAGCTAAGCACAAAAAAGAAAAACAACACAGTGCGAGGCACAAAAGATACATGCAAAGCAAAAGCGAAGCCACCCTCAAATCAAAATAAAATACAAAAAAGAAAATCAGCAATAAAAACGAGCACAGGGGATGCTGGAAAATGTTAGGTAGGGCACAGGGAATTCGCATCACACGCGGCAGCTTGTGAAACTGCTGAGAGTCAACTTCAACATTACATGGAGAGTTCGTTAACACGAGAAAACGTTGCAAGGGTCGCGTTGTTTGTGCGTTGCAATTTGAGTCTGCAATAAAAACGAGGCAACGAGTTGAAAAAAAAAATATGTTATCCCCAAAAATTGGGGTAACTTTAGCGAGCAGTAAGTAAGAAAAAACAAAAAACATCATGTAGCCCCAAAAAGGAATCAGTCGCACCTTGTGTTGTTGCCTCCGTGATGGTTGGTATCCATTTGTGCTGCGAGTTGCACATCGAGCCCTTGCAGCAACAGAAATGTATGCTACCCTGGCGCGGCTGGGCGTGAGTAACGCACGCGGTCTGATTGCACTCGTGCATGTCCGTGAAACAGCCCTTCATTTTGATTTTTTCAATGCCTGCAGCAAACAAAACCAAAATAAAAATAAATATCAAAACTGTTGAAAGTACTTGTATATGCATATAAGATGAGGCAGCAACTTACCCGTCACTTCGTCGGCGCTCCATAGAACATAGCAGCTGGGAAATTTGTCGCCCTCCACCTGGCAGCGTTCAATGGTGATGGTGCAATCTTTGCGCGAATTGCAATCCTTTTCGTCATAGTGCTCGCAGTTAACGTTGTGGCCCTCGGGCAGTATGGCGCCACTGGCCACGTGCAGAATATAGCAGGCTGTCCACAAAAAGGAGACAAAACAAGTCAGTATATGCAAGTGGATGGCTTTATAAAATAGATTGGTTAAATGGACTCTGCCGGCTGCCTTTGTAAACATATCACGTATCCACGCCTTGCGGACCAACGACCCCAATTGCAACCCAAATCCCAATGTACTAAAGCTGCCTACAGCGGGGAGTCCTCAATGAGCGTTGCCATTGAAAGTCAAATGCAGAACTTTTCACAACCAACGGGCTACAGCAAACGGTACGCAACCCCAATTCGTGCAGAGGGGAGCCTTACAAAATTAGCTTCACTGGCCAACCAAGCCCTACACCCCCATGAAGCTGCAACTGCTGCTGCAACTGCTGCTTCTCCGTGTCTGCCTAAGTGTATATATGTGTGTGCAATACGCGCGCAAATCCACGTGAGTAGATTTTGTGTGCCGCACAGTGGGCTACATTCCATGTGTTTTAATCAATTTTTAGAAAGCAGATGTCAGAATACAAAAAAAATAATAACTCCAATAAATATTTAAAATGTTTAGATTGAAACGGTTTAAAAAATGTATACTTTAAAAACTTAAAAAAAATAAAATAAAATAACAAATATGAAAACTTAAAACTATATTATCGGATTCATATTATATTATCAACTCATGGATAAGTAAGCAAATTCTTACATAAAATTCACATTACTTTATTACTTTAATTTTTAAATATCAACTACCGCAGACAAAACCTTCAATTTGACTTCATTAACATATACAAATTAGCACCAATTAAAAAATTTTCAGCCCCACTGTGCACGGGTAATCGGATATGTGAAGGGATATATGAAGGGAGTAGGCATACTTTATACTAGTAAAGCAGATACATAAGCATGCACATTATGCAGCTTAAAAGAGGACGAGTTTAAAGTGGCGCTTGTTGAAAATAAAGAAACAACAACAGCAGCAGCAGAGCCCGAGCAATATCACGAGAGCGAGAGAGCGGCGCTGAATTTAAAGGGGCTGTCCACCCACGCGAACGCACAAACAACAAGTTTCAAATGCAACGTCATCCATTCAAAGAAATCATTTCACTCACACTCGCACACAGATATATATCGCATAATTGAAAACAAAGGCAAAGTGCACTGAGAACAACTACAAAGCACGCGCCAAGCTCTTCGCTCTTGCGGAACTACAGTAAATAATATCGACAGCAAGCCGTTACGTACAAACAAAGATACATAAATATATAAGTTTACATATATAAATATATACATATATATGCAAACTATGGTCAATACATATACACACCTAGAACAAGCTGCGCCACAAGATAAAGCAAACAAGCGTATTTGTTGGACATTGTTACTCTTTATTTGTTATCGCTTTAACTTGTTTACAACACAAAATGTATACGTAACTAAACACGCGCGGTGGTTGTAGAATTTCTGTTTTATTTTTATTATTTTTTGGCACATACATATATATCAATTTTCCTTGTGAGGAAATTGCGTTTTCACATTTGGCTATAGATTTATTTTCGAACAAGTTGTATACATTAAAGGCTTGTTGGCAGACTCTGCCTTCGTTGAACTTTTAACCCTAGAATTTAATATTTTATATTATGTATACACAGGCAGCTGTGTGCATGTGTATGTAATTTATTTTCCGCTGCTGCAGTCGCAGCAAAGTTGCTGGCCACACGTTTTTTTCATGTGCATTTTTAGGTTTTTAATGCGTTTTTTCTGCTACGTATTTATCACATTTTCTTTTGTGTCACTTCAAATGCGATTCTATGATACATTTAACGCTTTCATTCACTTATTATTATGCGATTTATTCATTTACACGCAGTTCCTGCTCACAACTCGATGGTCATAATTGGTACAAGTGTACCAAAACTGTGAATATTTACCAACACAGAATTTGCGTAATGTCAGCCCTGGCAGCACTAATTGGTACAATTTTACTAACACCGATATGTTTTACCAGCACTCTTTTTAAATAACAGCTCACAGCAGGAAGGCGTTAGGGATGGTAGTTTGACGAAATTGATGTTTGAGCTAAGGTAATACCTCCAATGAATGGAAAGGCGCTCAAATTCAAATAGACGAACTAAAGTACTATTTAACCTTCTAAATGAATACACAAAGTACATTGATTTTTTTTGATTACGTCATTTTATAAATAACACATTCCTAATGTATGCATATAGAAATACCCGGCTAATACTTAAATGAATCATCCGGTGAAACGCGTTGAATGTCACGTTCTCTAATAGTTTATCTTGCCGATGTGCAGATTAGATTCAACCGCATTGCACACCCATATTAATACACATACAGTATAAATTTACAAATATTATATACAATGATTAACTGCCTTAGTAACTAGCATCACTTGGTGCCATCGAGTTTGCTCAAGCCATCGGCGTATTGGAACTCTGGACTGTTCTCGTACTCGCACATATCCAGGGCGATGACACAGCTCTCCTTGACGACACGTTTCTCATCATCTGCATAGCGGTTCAGTATCTGAATGCACTCCTCGGTGGCAATGGCACCCAGAGCCTCGGCGCACTCATGTCGCACCATCTCATTTTCCAGGCGATCCTCCAGATTCTCCTGCAAATACGGTATACTGCACGCCTCCTGCAGCTGGCCCAGAACGAAGGCAACCTCGTGACGGAACAAAGCGGACTTGTCCTTAAGTCCTTCGGCCAGGGCCAGCACGCTCGCCTCGGTGCGCAGGTTGCGCAAACTGAACATCGCACGATAGCGATCGAAAAGGCTCTGATTGGGATCCAAGTAAATGTCCTTTAGCTCCTGCACGCTCTTTGTGCCTGCTGTCGGCGGAGATGGGTCCACCGATGCATATGGATTGTTATCCTCCACCTGCTGTCCGCTTTGCAGCCATCGCACACGTTCCAGCGCAATAGCGCACGTCTCGGCGACTTCAATGACCGGGTCCTCTTTGAACTTCTCGAGAATGGGCAGAACCTCGGGATGGCCAATGGCGCCTAAGGCCTCAGCCGCTTCGTGACGTACCATGGGCTCTTGCGCGGTGTCCTGGAGCACCTTGGTCAGTATAGCCACCGCCTGAGTGTCCTGCATCTGTCCCAAGCAGTAGGCCAACTCGTGTTTCAGCAACGCGGAATCGTCGTCAAAGGCTTTGCTTATTGCCTCGATTGCAATGACGCCGCCGATATTTTTTAACGTGAAGAGCGCTCGGAAACGCTCTTTAAGCGGACGCTCCTTGTTATTCAGTACTCCGCCAATGGCTTTAATCTGCTCCTGGGAGACCATCTCGATTCGAATTAAGTATATAAAAATAAATGAGCAGCAAACAATATCAGCCTGCCTCGTGGAAATTTATCAAGTTATCAAGTGCAATAACGATAAGTTTTCTCGACCGACCGCCACAGCAAAATTTACGCATTTTGCAACACTAATAAAAAAGGCCGCCATAAATGGTGTCTGTACAACACTTGTGTTTAAGAAGAAGCAAATAGACCAGTTGTTGGGTTACGTTTATCTTTAGCTTGGCGAGAAAACGTCAAAAAATTGTAAAATATCGCGTATTTTCTAGCGAAAATTATTGAAAACAGTAATTAAATGCACACCGGTGCTAAATTCGATAAGTTGATTTGTTGGTTTTTGTGCAAACTAAGCGAAAATAGCATTTAAAAAATTTGCGCGTTCACGGTACGTTCAGCGTGGCGTGTGTATGTATATATGTGTGCGTAATATACCTGCTAGTTTCTTTGAATAGCTGTCCCAGTGCGAACGCAAATAACAAGAGAGAAAGAGAGCACTCGCTACTTTAAAACGAAGCGTTGCAACTGTAAGCAAAAACATTTCAAAATACAAATAATTGTATTTTGTAAGCGATTTGAATATATACAAACTTCGATATCAAAATGTCGGACGAAACTAGCATACAGAGACCGGAAGCCGAGGCCGTTGTAGAGTCCAATGCCAACAATGATGAAGATTCAGCACTCCAACCGGCGGCGGATGAGAAGAAGACACCCGTAAGTGTTTAGAAAAACATGCATACATGCACATGTGTGTGTACTTGCGAACCTATCTATATAGAGACAGTCATAATTAACACCGGGGGTCGTGCGATAAGAGCGCGCTTTGCAGCCTTCCCACTCGCACTGTGACGAACAGAATTATCTGGAAGAGCGTGCGCATTATTTGTGAAAGTGTTGGTCACACTCACGCAGTATTTTTCCAGTGTGTACTGCATTTTACACTTTTTCATGTTGATGTTAATTTTTTTGTTGTCCTCGTGTGCGCGCGCTTTTCCCAACATCCCCCGTATCTGTGTGTGTATACGTGTGTGTGTATTTATTTTTGTACGTCGCATGGTACACTCGCTGCAAGCAATCGGTAGTCTCTTTTGTACACGTTTTGCCGCTGCGCGCGCGTCTGTCTCGTTCTCGTTTGTTTTTATTTTTCTTGTTCTGTTTTCGACTTTTTGTTGTTTGCTGTACTTTGTAGTACATGCAAGCATGTATGTATGTATAAGTGTTCGTGTGAGGCATTCATACGTTGCGCTGCAGATCAGACATTTATTTATTTTGAATGGACAGACGGGTTAATGGTTGGTTGGTTTCACTTGAATTCATACGAATCTCGTGAGCTTTAACAGCAACATTTTCGAATATCGTGCATTGTTTTTATGTGTGTTTGTAAACATTCATTTTAGAAACGCACGCCCAAGCGACGCTCCTTCATTGAACGTGCTCAGCGCGAGAGTGAGGAGCTGGTGCGGACAATGGGCGGCAGCTTGGAGCTGGAGGGTGGACGTCGGACCCGGTCCAGTACGCGTGGCACACCAACGCGAGCATCTGAGACCGTAACGCCGCCACCGAGCAAAAAGGCGCGAACATCGCCAGCGACAACCAAGAGCGGAGGAAGGGGGCGTGGCGCACGTAAATTAGACGTGGGTGGCGGAGAAGATGTCGAGCCAGAGACAGCTAAATCCAAACCAGCCAAAAAGGAGGAGGAGGAGACGCAGGCAACCGAATCAGCTAAAGTGAACGTAAGTTAACGAACGCTGCAGTGATAAACTTTATTTAACTTAATATTTCACACCTAAGGCCGCTGCAAAGAAAGGAAAGAAGGTGGAAAAGGAACAGAAGCCCAAGGAAGCTGTTGTTAAAGCAAAAGAAGATGAGATCAAGAGCACAGAAGATTTAGAAACCAAGGCCACAGAATCTGAGGAAGCTGCATCCAAGGAAACCGAGTCTAAGGATCAGCCCGATTCTGCTGCCGCCGAGGTGCCTGCTGCGCAGGAGGAGACACAAAACAATGTTGACCACGACATATCAAGCGTAAATGAACCCGAAGTGAAGGAGAAAACACCCGAGCCAGTCGCAAAACCCGAAGAACCAGCAAATGTTGAAAGCCCACCGAAAAGTGAAGCAATTGCTACTGCTCCAGCTTCAGACTCAACTATGGAAGTGGACGATGATGAGAAGGAGAAGCTAAGCCCGGAACAGCCCAGCGCTGACACAACATCCTCCGACACCTCCGCATCTGCTGGTAGTACAGAAACTATTAAGGAAAATATCGCATCAAAAGAATCCCGAGATAAGAAGGAACAGTTAAACACCGAGTCCGCTGAGCCCGCCAAGCAGCCAACACCGGAACCTATGGAGGTAGATTCGAGTGCGAAAGTCAGCGCCGAAACTACCAAACCCATATCACCAGTCAAAGAGACTGCGCCTGTTGTCGCCCCCACCGACGATTCCAAAACAGAACAGACGGCAACAAGCAATACTGAAGTGGTTGAATTGGCCACTGAAGCCAAGGAGGATGTACCAGTCGAAAAGGAGGCAAGTGCAAGTGAAGTGAAAAGCACATCTGCAGAGAACAACACAGTTAAAGCTGATGAAGCACCTGCCAGCAATGATGTGAGCAAGACAGCTGCGCCGGTTGCGCCTGTAGATTCCGTTGAAACGGATCCGCCAGCAGCAGAAGCCGTTAAAGAGCCGCAGGTTAACTGCGAAAACAAATCTGAGCACAATGACAATGGCAAGTCAATATATAAGGCTTTAACTATTATTAATATTTTAATAACAAAACAATCTTTTGCAGGTGAACCGAAGATCGTTAACAGTGCCACCGAAGATGGTGAAAACCATGTAACGCCGCAGGTCTGCAATTAAACAGCAACAAAATAATAATGATGATAATGATAATGAAAACCAATAACTATAGCACGTGCCGAACGTGTACAAATGTAACGTCAACCCGATTCAAGATGATGCCGCCAACAAATATGCAAAATAGAAAATATCTATAGGTTTTCCTAATCTGGGGCGCGCCTCATGTAACACAGGTTGAATTAAGTTTCCATTGTCAAGTTTTATTTTATTCTCAAACCACTAAAAAGGTACGATTGCAATTCACTAACCATCTTCCAGTCTTTGGCTAAAATAAGTAAAATAACGTCTTAGGCTGTAATCGATGCTGGATTTTTAATGCTGATCTGTGTGCGCAATATACAGTAACAAACACATACAGCAAATAGAAACTAACACCCGCCAACACATTACACCAACCCTCCTCTCAAACACACACACATTGTTAAAAGCATCAAACTATAAATAATATGTATGTGTAAATTTAATTAAATTGGAAACAACAAATCAAATACATTATTGAAAAATGTATGTAAAATAGATGTTTTTAAATTATAAGACATAATCTTTAATACAAGTCTAATATTAAAAACCGATTTTGACAACTCAAAACCCAAGAAAAGATTTTTAACAACTGATGCGTGGTTCAAGAAATTAAGTACATTAGCATAAAACCTTACCAATGCCATTCACACTTACCTGGCTATAACAACACATATAACATATATATCTAATTTTTTTTTTAATTTCTGAGTATATTTTTTGTATTTTGAAAACTGCTCGGTGAAGCATTTAGTTTTTAACATTTTGTCATATAATTTAAACGAATGCCCCCCTATATCAAATAACGCATCAATTGTATTCCGCATAGAAATTGTTGTGCAAAAAAGTCTTTTCCACACGATCTTACCTAAATTACGAGTAGTACTGTAATATTTTTCAATGAAAAATTATAAAAAGCAATCAAAAAAAAGCGTCAAATATTTTGGAACTCTTTTTTCACAACTGAAATAATCAGTCTGCCCATTTTTGTAAGTAGCTGGATACTTTCTGTGTAAGAAACTCTTCATTTAAATATTCTTTTGTAAATAAATCTTTTAAAAATACAAAAGAGAGACATAACATTGTGTATTAAATTAATTAATTCTATGAAATTACTTATGCAGCAACATTTTCCTGTTGACTTGTTGTCAGTGGCACCTTCAGTGGCAGCTCCTCCAACTCCAACACCGGCTCGGGAAAATTTTTGCGCAAAAAGGGCGAGTATAATTTTGGATTTTGCTTCTCGTTTTCTTCTGAGCGCCACACGTAGCTCATGGGCACTGCCCAGATAAATACTAGAATAGCGCCCAGTACCTTGTACCAATAAAATGATATGTCATAGATCGAAAACTCCCGATTACTGCCAAAAGCAGTGGTTACATTCTTCGGTGCCGCACTAGCTGGTGTTGTTGCTGCAGTTGTTGTAACATTTCTGGAAGTGGTAGCATCCAAACGTTAATATTTATCCAAATCTTCCTTATAACATACGTACATGGCATTCAAAATTGTCTCCAAGCCTCGCGCCTCGCACTGATCCAGGCCATTCGGCAATACGTCGTATTTAACGAGACCCGCATTAATGTTCATCTGTGCTTGGATTATGACCCACAGCATGACGAGCACACTGAACAAAATGCTGGTCATTGCCACCTTTCCATTGACGCGGGGCACCAACATGCCCAAGAGGAATACACCAAAAACGGCACCCATATTAATGCCCGTAACCGTCCACATTGTCTGCAATATGGAATTGAAACGCTGCACAATGAAACCGCCCGCAATACAGTAGGCACCCATGCCGATGATGACCAATTTCATGCATCCATTGGCCCGTGCCTCCGTATGCCGGATGTGAGGCTTAATATAGTCAAAGTAAACAACGCCGGCGAGCGAATTAAGATGAGCCGACAACGAGCTCAGCGCAGCGCTAAAGACACAGGAGATGAACAGTCCCGGCATGCCAGGCAGATTGCCCATAATGTCCTGTATAAAGAAGGGCATCATTTTGTCCGGCTTGCTGACCAGCTGAGGAAAAAAACCCACAATTTAGTTGGGATCTGATTAGACTGGAAGAGCGGACTACTTACGCCCGCCTGCATGGGATCACAGCCGTAATAGCGTGCAAACATTATAATGCCAGCAAAGGAGTTGAAGAACATGATAATTATAAAACCAAGGGTGGCAACAGAGAGACATCTGTAGAACACTCATTTAGATATAGATGAAAGGAGTAAATTACGCTTCGCTTACTTTTTGGCATGTGTATATGAGGGAAGGGAGACAATACGCTGCACACAGCTCTGATCGAGTCCAATTTTGCTCGTCCACATAAGTAAACCGCTGGCTATGCCGCTCCAGAATGTGGCACGTATTCTCGGATCAAGGTTAAAACTGCATAGAGGAAAGGTTTTACATTTGTCGAAAGCGCCGATTGATATTTCTCAAGATTTACTCGAAGTTAAAACGTCCGCCCTCGGAGGCGTACTCGAGCACCGTGTCCAAGCCACCTGTGCGCATGGTGCCCAGGACGCCCACCATCACCACCGAGATGAGCATAATGCCAGCCTGCACCACGTCCGTCCAGACGACCGCCTTAATGCCACCCAACATTGTGTAGAAAACGCAAATCGACGAGACTATAGTATTGATTATGTGAATATTTACGCCGGTCACTGTAAATAAACATGAATCTTAATCAATAGATCAATAATATATCTAGAGTCCTATGCACATACCTTGAGCGAAGGCCAGCGAGGGAACAAACATAAAAACCGGCAGCATTAGGAACTGATTCAGAATGAAAGTGAGGGTCACCAGCTGACGAGTGCGTTTATTAAAGCGCATCTCCAGATACTGTTGGAATTGTTTAGGTAGTTGATAATTAATTAAGCAATCGAGTATTCGCACTCACCTCATAGCAATTGACGACATTGTTGTCATAGAAGACTGGCACAATGATATATATCAGAATTGGTAGAGTTGGGATCATGGCTAATATGTTGAATATAAAGTTGAACCCAAATGTATAATTCTCAGCAGGAATGGACATGATAGCAACGCCAGAAAGTTGACTGGAATAAAAGGCAATTTCTTTCATTATTTACATTCATTTTAAAAATTCATTTTCATTTGAAAAATTTTATCGAAATACTAAAATTAAATTCGATGTTTGGTAAGGACATTTAAAAACCAAACCAATCAAACATGAAAATCGGTTCAGTTTTGACAAAGTTATGGGTATTTCAAATATGGCCCCTATAGATCCGAGAGCTTTATGTCCAAAATTTTCTCAATTTTGACATGATTTTTTACAATAAATTGACCCCCCCAAAATCAGGTTAAATGTTGTTTTTTATACTATTTATGGCCAGCAAAATCAATTAAAAATGCAAACTCGAAATTTGAAATTTTGAAATTTTTTTTTTATATGTATAAGGGGAAAAAAATTTTTTCAAAAATGCATCGATTTTAAATGTAGAATCGATGTTAATAAAAAATCATGACCAAAATGCCATCAAACATAAAAATCGGTTCAGTTTTGAAAAATTTATGGGGATTTCTTCCAATTCTTCCATGATTTTGGAAAAAAAAAGTTTTATTTAATTCGTTCAGCATTTCGTGATATTGTTTTAAAATTTTGTTTAAACTGTAAATCATTTAATGAACCGTTGTCAATAAAGATAAGCTTAGATAACGCCTAGAAGCATTACGCACACAGCTGATGAAATTAAACTAAACGAAGTTTAGGTGTTATTATGATAAAACTGACTAAAACCTATTTGCCCCAAGGCACACTGGAATACGTACCTGGAGACTAAAGATATGGCTACGGGCAGCGCTTGCATCTTCTTGCCGCCGCGCAGATACTCCTCGGTGGTGTTCTTCACCTTGGCGAAGAAGCCAAAGTAGACTCCAATGCCCGCGGAGACACACAACATAAATATGAAGACGGTATAGTCGGTCAATCCAAAGCGTAGATCCTCCACCTTCGCTGTGGCCGCAGCTGCTGTGCTGGCCAGCGTAGTCAATGTGCCCGACATCCTCTCGCTGTTGTTGTCCTTTACACGTGCACACTTGAATTTGCCGAGAATTCAAATAGAGTTTGTGGTGGTCTGGATGCTGCCAGCACACTTACGGACATGACGTTCACAGGTCGCACTTAAGTAGAGATCAGAGGTAGCTTATCAGTATCTGTCATATCTACTAGACGCTATTGTAAAACTTGATGGCCCATCGTAAAATAGAGGCATGAACTACGTATTTTTCCTACATATTTTTTTTTAACTTTTTTGCGCCTTTATCTTTTACGTGCTTAGAAGTTGTACCAGCCCCCAATAGGTGTCATTCAATAAGCTAACTCTAAAAACTGCAATTTGTATCTGAAGTTTATTAAAAATTTATAAAAAGATTGCATGCTTTTAGGGGCAACGATAAGATAATAATAAACGGTAGAACGCAAATGAAATATCCTTGAACTAATTTTTAATTATGTAGTTTTGCAATATATTTCAAAACGTATCATGATTTTATACAAAAATTTAATTTATAATGATTGATCGAATGAAATTTATGAAATATGGTTATAATAATTGAAGAATGATTTCGTCGGAAACAAAAAATGTTGTTATATATACACATATGGCGATCAAGACATGATATAGTGCTCAAATCCAGCAGAGTTTAACAAATAAACTACCAAGTTTGATAATGGCAGTATATAAAACATAAAGATTAGGCTATGTACGCAGATCAAGAATATGTAAATATTATAAGCAGTTATCTTCTGTCGTGTGTTATTTATTTCATGACAGTAAAATAATACTGAAAATAAAAGTTATTTTTATACTCGTCACAAAGTGAAATGTGAAGTATCCGTCGTGCTGGCCGTCCCCTACTTGGAATATAGGCTCTTGATTACGCAGATTACTTTAGATAAAGTGTTAAAATGTTTATTGATAGATAAAAGTTTCAAACTGAACCACTTTCCATTTTTGATCGGAATTTTGATATCCTGCGTCCTTTAAATTAATACTGCATTTAATTTATATGCTTTATATAATTAAAAATATTTTAAATTAAAAAAAAAAAATATATATATATATTATTAAAAAAATTTTTTTTTTAAATGTTGAATATTTTAATCGATTATGTTTGTCTGTAGTTCAAAAACAATAACGAAACAGAATCTGAAAAGATCCGATATTTATAAAAATTCATGCTAAAATTGACGAATATTTTTGTACAAGTAAAGTTCTAGATTTCATAGCGCCCATATTTCCTTTAACGTTGTCAAACAATCGCCAAAATGCCACAAGAAATAAAATTTTTTATGGACCCGAAAATTTTCTTGTCAGCAGTCTTGTGAATTTTTGCATGATCGTCAAAAACTGAACAGGATAGATAATTTTTCGATAAAAAACCAATATTTTTTTGGCTGTTATTACATTTTAAATTAGTATTATGCTGTCGGTTATACCCGACTGCAACGGTTTTATTTGTTGAAATTAGGTTATTGTACCCCCTAAACTTTTTATCTGACGTAGAGCATTCATTAAATGTCGTATCTTTCAAAGGGGGAAGTGATGAATTCTCAAATATATAATATAATTACACGCGTATCAGAGAATGACACGCGTTTTTTCTGGGTGCTTCTTGTAGTCGTATCAAATAGCTTCGAATGATTCATAGAAAAAAAAAATTAAACACGCTCTGAAACACATAATAATATAAAAAACACAAACAATTATTTATTTCTTAAGTAATTATTTAGATAATTCTTATTAACATTCCTGTGTACCTGAATTTTGTACTTTCGTTAGATTAATCTTAAGCTCAGAAGCGTCCTTCAACGGTGAAGGTGGACCCTT
Organism: Drosophila micromelanica; assembly: GCA_004143825.1. Classification (NCBI taxonomy): domain Eukaryota; kingdom Metazoa; phylum Arthropoda; class Insecta; order Diptera; family Drosophilidae; genus Drosophila; species Drosophila micromelanica. Next base: position 56,979 of record SCDY01000029.1, on the reverse strand, counting down.
TAGCGGCAACTCTTCCAATTCCTGCTCATTTGACTGTTTCACGAATTTTCGTATAAAAGGCGTGTAGAGCTTAACATTTTGTACTTCCTGCTTGTCCGGCTTGCAAATGTAGCTCATGGGCACCGCCCACAGGATCGTTAATAGAATCCCAACTACTTTATACCAATAAAATGATATGTCAAATATGGAGAAATCGCGACTGCTTCCAAACGAGCCCGTGACCAAAGGTGGCAAAGAGGTGCTTGGTGCCTCAGTTGTTGGGATTGTGGAGCTGTTGTTGCTATAGAAATTGTGAAATTATGTTTTTGGTGGCATGGCACATTAACTTACATTGCTTTTGAAATCATTTGCAAATGAGGGGCTTCACACTGATCCAGCGAGTTGGGCAAGCCCTCGTATTTGATTAGGCCACTCTTGATGTTCACCTGTGCTCGTATAATTATCCAAATCATGACAATCATGCTGAACATAATGCTCGATTCGGCCACCTTGCTGCTCACACGCGGACACAGCATGCCCAACAGAAACACGCCCATCACGGCGCCAGTGCTGATGCCCGTGATGCTAACCACCGTCTGTAAAATCGAGCTGAAGTTCTGCACCATAAACCCACCAAGGATGCAGTAGAGACCCATGCAAATGATGATCAACTTCATGGTCGCATTGGCACGCGCCTCCGTATGCCGGATGAAGGGCTTGACATAGTCAAAGTAGACCACGCCCGCCAGGGAGTTCAGGGTGGCGGAGAGCGTGCTCAGCGCAGCGCTAAAGACACAGGAGATGAACAGTCCCGGCATGCCAGGCAGATTGCCCATGATGTCCTGTATGAAGAAGGGCATCATTTTGTCCGGCTTGCTGACCAGCTGTGGACAAGAAAATCAAAATTGAGTTGGGCTCTGATTAAACTAGAAGAGCGGACTACTTACGCCTGCCAGAATGGGGTCACAGCCGTAATAGCGTGCAAACATTATAATGCCAGTAAAGGACATAATGCACATGATAATTAAAAAGCCAATGGCAGCAATGGTAAGCGATCTGTGGAATATAAATATTAATATTGTTCATTCTTGCTTATAATTGGTCTAATGACGATCTGGAGCTTACCTCTTGGCATGAGCAAAAGAGGGTAGCGAGACAATGCGCTGGACACAGCTCTGGTTGAGGCCAATGTTGCCAGTCCACATGATGATGCCTCCAAAGAATGCGTTCCACACCGTAATGCGTATGCGTGGATCCAATCGAAAGCTGCAAGCAGTTTGTTGACTCGAAAAAAACAAGGATCGGAAAATATTTAAAACTTACTCAAAATTTAAACGTCCACCAGCGTTGGCTTTCTCGAGAACCACACCGAGTCCGCCCGCTTCCATGGTGCCCAGTACGCCCACCAACACCACCGAGATCAACATGATGCCGCCCTGAACCACGTCCGTCCAGACGACCGCCTTAATGCCACCCAACATGGTATAGAAAACGCAAACCGATGAGACGACGATGTTGATTAGGTGAATATTTATGCCAGTCACTGTCAAATAAATGGTGCTCAGATAAAGTTGAAAGAAATGTCAATTCGGAGATACCTTGTGCAAAAGCCAAAGATGGAACAAACATGAAGACTGGCAGCATGAGGCACGAGTTCATGATAAATGTGGCAGTTACCAATTGTCGTGTGAATTTACTGAAACGTATCTCCAGGTACTGTGAAATCAATCAAATTAACTAAGGTGAGTTGGATAAGACAGAGTTCTCACTTACCTCATAACAGTTGGAGACATTGTTCTCGTAAAACACGGGCACTATAATGTAAATCAGCAAGGGCAATACGGCGAGAATAGAGATTTGCACAAAAACAAAGTTGAAACCAAAGGTGTAAGTCTCGGCGGGAACGGACATGATGGCGATGCCAGAAAGTTGACTAAAACCAATAATTAAATTTTCTAAAATCCACTTTATCCGAACTCACCTGGCCACTAACGATATGGCTATGGGCAGCGTTTGCATCCGCTTGCCACCACGCAGATACTCCTCGGTGGTGTTTTTGGCCCTGGCAAAGAAGCCAAAGTACACGCCAATGGCCGCCGAGGCGAACAGCATTAACGTGAACACCGCATAATCCGTAATCCCAAATCTGAGTGCCTCAGCGGAAATTGAGGGCAATGTTACACTTGACATGCTGGCTGTACACTAACTAACTACTCTTCATTATCCGTAGTTGGATGCTGGATGCAAGACTCTTGTTAGTATCCCGATGATCTTCATCATCTTATCTTTTTAGAGAAGTATGTAAGCTGTTTGTCTATACGCTATTATTACCTTGACGTATCGTCATAAAATAAAATGAGGCGCTTTTATCTGCCAAGTTGCGGTGTCTATAGCTTGTTTGCTTTTATAAATACCTAGTTTTTTATATTTAGAGTAAAAGTGGTTCGTTATACATTCCATTTCCTTAATACCAATATCAATAAACATAAAAATAGAAACTGGTTTTTATTTAGGTTATCACAAAATATGGTACAATATGTTCTTGTAAAGCAAACGCAAATCAGGCCTCTTTTGGATTTTGATAAGTATAAAGACTGCTCGCAGTTGGGTCCATGGTATCTTCTAGTCGGGACGTCCCGACTAGAGCACTAAGATACAAATCAGCTAAATTGTACGAGTAGGCATCTTGCAAAGCTGCTTACTTTCAGTTAATACAGTGCTTAAGAATTATTAACGCCTGCCTTAAATAAGTAGCGATAATACTAAATGGTTTCATTTGATTTCCGTATTTAGTCAAAAGTGCCAACTTATTCAACCTGGCCAACAATGTCAATGTGGTTTGAAAGTGAAATCTGAATTTTAAAGTCTTTAATAATTACAATCGTTTACGATGTGAACAAATATTTAAGGGTTGTTAAATTTTTTCAATAACTTTTTAGGAAATTTATATATTAATATATATTTTTATTTTTATTGACAAATATTTAACTCCCATTGTCAAAATTAAAACGACTTTCTTGTTTAGTAGCATTTTGGCCATGAGTTGTTTTCGAGATTACAACTGCATTTTAGATATAAGCATTTTTTTTTGAATTTGAAAAATTTTTCAAAATTTGGAGTATCAAATTTATATTTTTAACAGATTTTGGTTGTCACCCTTAAAGTGATTCTGAAGGGGTCAAATTTTGTGTTAAAAATCATGCTATTATTTCCAATATTTTTGATATATAAAGCTCCCGGAACCACGATTTCCATATTTCAAACTTCCATAACTTTGTCAAAAGCGAACCTATTTTCTCGTATGATGGCATGTTTGTCATGATTTGATTTATAGACTAATGCATTTGAAATAAAAATACAAAATTTTTTCTTTCTTGTTTTTGTAAATTTTTTTTGTTTTTATTACACTGTGGAAGAGTATTGCGCTGCCGCGTATACCCCACTGAAATGTACTTATTATAATAAACTAGTTATCTAGAGTGCTGTCCAACACGTCGCACGTTAAGCGGATAATTTAGATAGGCGCCTTATAAGATTCGTACAACAATATATCTTCGTACTAAATATATCTGGCCAACATGAGGTAAATTGTTTCATTCTGTGTATTCTTAACACGATAAGAAGTTTACGATCGGTTATGGTTATTTTATGCCTTTAGCTTATCGATCTTCAGCTCGGGCAGTTCCTCAGCTGCTGCCAGCTCGTACTGTACAAATGACTTTATAATTGGCGACAAAAGTTTGGGATCAAGTTTGTCATCCGGCGCAGGTTTGATCACATAGCTTAGCGTAATGGCCACCAGCCAGGTGATCAAAAATCCGAGTGTTGTATACCAATTAAAGGACAAATCTAATATGTTGAAACCAGATGCTGACATTGCTTCGACTTTGATTGTTCCATTCGACTGGGAAATTGTGGATATTGTTGTGGTAACTGTGGCATTCAGATCCGGACAGTTGTCTGTGCTGGTGGGCATGGTCGCATAATGAATACGCCCCCAACTGCCCACCACAATGCTGGCCATGCACACAATGCTCGCAATGGCTCCAGCAAATACCGCCTGCAAGGAGAGCCGATATTTAGATGGAATTTTAGATAGTTATGCCAAAAGATACTCACCCGACCATGAACCCGCGGCACGAGCATGCCCAGCAGAAAGACGCCAGCCACCGAGCCAAAGTTAATGCCGCCAATCGAATAGACAATCTGCAGTATGGAGCCGAATTTCTCGACAACTATGCCGCCAAGCATACAGTAGATGCCAGTGAAGAATACGAATAGTTTCATAACGATATTGGCCTTGTGCTCCGTATGGTGAATGTGGGGCTTGATGTAGTCAAAGTATACAATGCCGCCCAGGGAATTGATGCTGGCCGAGAGGGTGCTCAGGGCGGCGCTAAACACGCAGGAGATGAAGATGCCGGGCATGCCGGTCAGATGGCCCATGATATCCTGCACCAAATATGGCACCATTTTGTCCAGCTTGGTGACCAGGCCCAGGCTAAGCGGATCGCAGTCATGGTAACGGGCATACATCACAATGCCCGTAAAGCAGTTGAAGCTGATGATGATAACAAAGCCCAAACCAAAGAACCATAGAGCTCTGCAGCGAGTTTTAATTAGTTGAATCTGGAAAATTTGGATTGGGGTTAACATACTTCCTGGCGTGCGCCTGCGAGGGCAGCGAAACGATGCGTTGCACACAGCTCTGATTAAAGCCCACATAGCTGGTCCAAACAAGGAGCGCATTGGTTAAACTATTCCACAGGGTGGCCCGGGTTTTGTAATCGAACGTGTAGCTGGAAGTGAACTTTACGAATGAATAGCTGGCAACTAGGAGCCTTAGGTGGAACGTACTTTACATCCAGGCGACCGCCCTCGTGGGCAATGCGCAGGACCTCGCCCAGACCGCCCAGGCGTTGGGTACCCAAGATGCCCACCAGCACCACGGACACAACCATAATTCCGGCCTGAACCACATCTGTCCAGACAACGGCCTTAATGCCGCCCTAATAAAAATTTGGAAAACGTTTATCACGATACCCATATGATAAGATATGATATAAGGTCTACCCACAATCATTGTGTAGAAAACGCAAATGCTGCAAACGATCACATTGATAATGTGCACATTATATCCAGTTACTTTGGAGAGACAAAAATGACCATCATATATAAATTTTGTATATAAAAACTAAACTTACCTTGTGCAAAGGCCAAAGAAGGCAGAAATATGAAGATGGGCAGCATCAGGAACAGGTAAAGCACAAACAAAATGGTTTGCAACTTACGTGTGGCAGAATTGAAGCGCAGTTCCAGATACTAAACATAAACACAAATAAGAACATTTTAATCGGTGTTAAAACAGTCAAAAGTATTTTTAATTATCAATCGAATTTTTATTTAAATTAGATATATTGATTTTTTGGACCAAACCTCCCTTTTTCTTATAATTTAGGGAATTCATCAGTAATCTGTCTAAAAAGCCTATGTGTATCCAGAAAGGAGATATATAGTTTGTATTAATTTGTCATGCACAGAGTGTGTGTATCCACAATATTCTTAACAGTTTATCTGACGCGATCGTGCAAGAGTATATATTTCAAGTATGAAATTTCTCTAGCAGACGGGCGGACACAGCAGGCGAACATTGCACAAATATAAAAAAAAATTTCTATCACTTTATGAACGAGTACACAACTTTATAACTATATATATATATTTATCACTGTAATCCCACCTCATAGCAGTTGGTGATGTTGTTGTTGTAGAACACGGGTATTACAACATAGTTAAGTATGGGTATAATCGCCACCATGGTGACCACGTTGAAGGACCAATTCATGCCATAGGCAAACATCTCCGCCGGAATGGCCATTATCGAGATGGCCGAGAGTTGACTGGCCACCAGAGATATGGCTATTGGAAGCGTCTTCATGCGTTTGCCACCCATCAGATACTCATCGGTGGTATCCGCGCTCTTGGCGAAGAACCCGAAATAAACACCAATTGCGGCGGATATGCTGAGCATAAAGCTGAACACAATGTAATCCGTTTTTTGGAACGTTAACTCCGATTCAGCCACGGTCTGTACCGTGGCGTTTAAAAGAGCCGACATCTTAAAGGATATATATCGTATTCCGTATAAATGTTTCACTTTCACACACTAGTATCCAAATCACATTTGATCTTGACATGGCGCCTACAGTGCTTTATATAAGTTTCTTTCCTTATCTTTATCTATAAGATGTTTACAGCCCACCTATTGACATTACCATAAAACTTGTTATCTAAACGATCATCGTTCTCGGATTCTATCAGATAAGCCACTGACATTGATGACTCGACAATTCCATTATCATCTAACCCCATTCATTGTTTTACCTGTCATTACACGTCAAAATCATAACGCAAGTAATAAAAAGATCGCAAAGTTTCTTCACTCTGGGCTGGTTAGATAATTAAGAGGCGCTAATTATAATTCAACTGTGGCTTTGAAGCCTTTTAGGCTCGATTGCTCAAATCTCATCCGCATCATATGTGAAATTGCTGTGACATAACAAACGAATTCCACTTTGCTGTTGCCGCTTGTCATCTGCTGCGGGTCGCATCAGTGCAACACTCTTGTGGCACTTACCACTTACTACTCACATGCGATGTTGCCAAAGTTGGACGTACCATGCACTCAATTGAATACGGCGTATAAATATACCTAGGCGAGCCGAACACACAATACCCTGCACCTAATTAAATTCCTGCTAGCAATATCAATTATTATTTATTATATTAAATTTTTAGAAAAAAATTTATTATTATAGCAATTTTTAGTAATGTACTGGTTCTGGTAAAAATAATATATATTGTTAAATAAACATTTTGCATATTTGATTTAATATTAATAGTAATGTTGCTAATCTTGATCCTATAATCATGGTGGCTTATTGCTGATTAGGATAATTATTGGCCCTTAGATTCAATTAATATAGTTTTTGGTTAACACAGGAAAACATAAAGCATTTCTTCTTGTTCTGTTTGTTTTTTTAGTGGGGTGAATCCTCTAGTAAAATTAATGCGACCTCTAATGACAGCCATTATAAAATGTTTTAAATTTAGGATGTAGAGTACCTTCTATGTGTATTTAAACACAAGTTTGCTAAGGGGTTCTGATAATTTTTGTGCAACTGCCTTGGTTAAGTCTTCAGACTATGATTGCAATTGCTTAAAAGAAAAGCAGCTGTTAGAGAAACAAATCCGAACCGGTTCAAAACCAGTTCTTCTTTTTATTTTATCAATTGAAAATAAGCCAAACTTTAAATTGAGTCGATGTCAATTATTGTTTTCATCATTAAAAAGCCCTCGAGCAATGTCACCTCAAAATTATTCATATGCCCCCCGGCAGGGTATACAAATGTTAATGATGCCGAGTGCTGGTTAAGTGGCTGCGACGCCAGCTGTTGCCCGCAGTCAGCGCATTTTGTTGTCCATTGGTAATATGCGGTTAATGGTCAGCCCCGCGTGCTGCATTGTGACCCAATCCAAAATCTCAGCTGCATCTGACGAAATCAAGTCTTAATGAGCGGCTGACTTGGGCACTTGCCGCGTCTCCGTTTTGGATATTGATGAGAGCTCTACAAGTCATGGCTACCGCAGGTTGGTTGCGTCTTCGAAACCAAAAAGTGAAAGGATTTTTCAAGTAATACCTTGAAATGTCGAATAGTTGAAACGCACATAACATCATTGAACATTTGATTTTAGTGTCATCGAACAGATGCGCCAAGTTTAGAATGTTGCTTTAAATAATTCATTTTTAATTGCCAAATTTAAATATGCGAATGTTCTGATTTAGTTCAGAAGATGAAAACATATTTTAAGTGCAATTTTGTGAAACTACTTTTAGTAGCCTTAGTTTTTTTTTTTGGCATATTATCAAGATTTTATTTTCAAAAACTTGCCCAGCTCTTGATCTCTCCCAGTATTATATTAAATATATATAAAAATAAATAAATATATCAATATATTTTTTTTTACCCGAATTCATCATTATACCCATTATTATATAAATTAAAAGAACAATTATTTTAACGGTGACAAAATTTACTATTTTTTTTATTATTTTCATATTTTTTTTGTTGTTTCTTTGTTTGTTTCATAAAAATAAAAACACTTACATGCTAATAATGCGTTATAACACTGTTTTGGGGTGTGTATGTGTGTGTTTGTTGTTTGATTTAAACAAAAGAGGATGTTGAGAAGAAAACTATTTACAAAAAACAAAAACGAATTTCGCCCCTTAAGCTCGAATGCTCGAATGCCGGGCGAAATTTGAATTTTTGAATTCGTTAAGAAAGATAGATTAGGAGAAATTACAGTCACTGAGTTTGGATCGTTTGGAGGAGGTGAAAGCACGAGATTTGATTGGGGATGGTAGGTGAATGAAACGGTGGATGAAGCGACCGCTCCACTCTACATCACTAGTCGAACTACGTTTTCACTCAGAAGGACTCACATTGGGGGCGGGGGGCGTCGCGCGCACGAACTCTGTGCTGAGTTCAAGTTCTGGTTGTTGTTAAAACCATGTTTCCAAAATGTTTGTTGATTTCAGTTGTTGTTGTTGTTGGTGTTGGTGTTGGTGTTATCGTTCGGGTCAGGCTGTGTCGTTTAATGTCGTCCTTTCCGTCGGTATTCATTTTTTGGCAGCAAAAATTTGTTTTAGATGTGCATCAATTGGCTTAGAAGGGCGCGCCGTAGCTGCCGCTGGGCCTCGATGGAGCACCATAGGAGCCAGATGGTGCACTGGGATAGCCACCGCCGGTTGAGGCTTGCGAGCTCTGCTGCGCGAACTGAGCCACCTGGATGGCCTGACGCACGCCCTCCAGATCGATGCCGACAACGCGACCGCCGCCGCCACCGATGCCGGGCGCACCATAGCTGGTCGAGGGTGGGCCATAGCTGGTGGACGGTCCGCTTGGGTAGCCACCGCCGCCGCCGCCGCCACCACCGCCGCCGCCGCCGCCGCCCTGTTTGCTCTCCTCGTTCAGCAGAATCTGACGCACCTGCTCCAGCAGCTGCGGATCGACATTCTGTCCCTCGGATGTCTGGAAGCCACCGCTAACGGCCTGGAATCCACCGCCACCGCCGCCGCCGCCACCGCCGAAGCCACCGCCAATGCTGCCACCGAAACCACCGCCGAATCCACCGCCGCCACCACCGCGGGGATAGTTATAGCCCGATGGAGGCTCTGCAGCGGCCAGAGCAGCCAGAGCAAACACTAAGAACTGTTGGCGACAGGGTAATCCAAACGTTAATCCACTGTGTAATCCACTCATCTAAGATTCGACTACTTACCACTGAGAAGGAGTTCATAGCAATGAGTTTTGTGGTGTATGTGTGGGGGAGAGAAGTAAAATTAAATTATAAGGTAAATTTAGTTGCTTTCGAGTGGGGAGCCAGCGACTGAATGCATTCCGAATGCCACGCAGGCCCTCTTTATACTGCTCAGCGGGCTCAACGCGCTGTCGCTGCGGTGCCGGCGTGTCTTCATCATGCCCCCCACCCGCCGTCCTGCCAGCCATCGATTCGGCTTCAGCAACTTCGTCGGACCAACATCATTATCGGCAACTTCGTCTGCTTCATGATCGCTAACGATAACCAAGTCGTTGGACGCTCACGATGTTGTTGTTGTTGCTGTTGTTGTTGTATCTGCAGCTTGTACCTTCATCTTCAGCTCGGCAACTTGCTTTTGGCGGACGACCTGCGGCCGGCGCACAACTCCAACTTCAATTGCTGGCGTCACCTCATGTTTCCCACCATAAAGCCAAACTTACAAAAAAAAAAAATAATAATAATAAAAAAAATAAATAAAAAAAAAGCTGAACGAAAAAAATCGAAAGACAAAAATAAAATAAAATGTCGCTAACAATTTTCAGTTGTCTGTACTTGCATTTGAAATTTCTTCGGCACTTTCCACAATTCACGTTTTGCGGCTCTTTCGACATTTTCGCTTAGACATCGACAGCGACATCTCTCGATTTGCGCCATAGATTGACCAGGAAGTCATTTAACCATCCAATGTTATAAAGGCAAAAAACCAGCCCGTACTTATTTCAGTTTCAGGTGGGTCAATTTCCATTCTTAAAACCAATCTTATTCACGTGTAATTAAAAATCTTCAAAAATAAAACCCGCTGATTTAGTTGTTGCCAGCTGTGTTATGGCCCATAACATGAGTTAAATAAAAGTAAACAAACTGTGCCACAATTTGCCGCTTGCGAACGATTACGAAATATGTTCGCTGGGAAAAAGCTATATATAATTTCCATGTGGAACACTAGGGCGCTCCACAGAGACATATAATCAACTGGGCTCGATTTCCCAAGGAGTTACATTAAAGTTTAAATTATTTAAATTCACAGGGCAGTGGATGAAGAACTGAAGCTCATGTGGTAAAAGTTGCTGTTGTTCAAGTTAAAGAAGATAATAATATGGTGCGGCATGGTATCGTAATTCGAACATTTGTTTCACTTCACGTTCGCACTTCACGATTCGCTTTATGTCTGATCTTTTTCTTTCTTTCTTTTTTATTATGCTTTGGGTCTTCCCTTGCACGCTTTAAAATGACATAACGCGTGTGAAGACGGGAAGTCAGACCATGACTCATGATTATAAATAAAGTATATATGTATTCGTAACGGATTTACAAATGCAACTCCGCAAGATTCTGTTAGAAAAGCAGCACAACTAACTGTCAGATCAGTGGGCGTATACGTAATATATTGTACGTGCATATTATGTCAACATCAACATTATTGTAACGGGCCACAATACGTTTAAAGAGGGCTCTCAACCGCATAAAGGCAAAACAAGAGCACAAAAATGTGGAGCAAAAGCAGTTTGAAAACGAAACCGAATCCCAATCAAAGTGCCAAGTGCCAGTAAACTGTGGTAAATGAGGTTTATTTACTTGTCCATCTCTCGGTTAACTTTCGCAAAGTGCAACGGTTTTTTGTTGCTGCTGCCGCTGCGTATGTTTTAGGGCATGCTGGAAACCTTCACGCTACAAAGTGAAGGACTTTTGCGGCTGCGTGCGCCGTTGCGTGGCGGTGCCGGCAATGACAACGGCGGCACGATTTCGACCCCAGCTCTTGCAGTTGGTGGCAACAAGATGAAAGTCAACACTTAACACTCCAACAGCAACAACAGCAGCTAGCTCAGCTCAGCTCGAGTTTGAGCCCGACTTCAATGACAATGCGCTAAATCATTTTTATTTTTGTTTCTTGTCTCTGTCTTAAATTATTTTTATCAGCGCTTGCGCTGTTGTTGTTGCCACAGCTGCTGCCACTGTCACTTTGGGCTTTAATTTGGTTCATTGTGGCCCCTGTCTTGAGATGCCTCGTGAAGGTCTGTCTCTCTCAATTAATTTCGTAATTTTTGACTTTTCAGCCAAGCTATGGAGTAATTGGAGTAGGCATGGAATCCATTTTCGATATTTCCCTGCTGGTACATTCTAATTACTGGCTAGGATTTACTTAAGGATCTGAAACTGACATTGAGGCAATATGTTTTATTTTGCGCTTTTGCTTTTAATTTTGCACATTTTGTTTTGTTAACGTTGTTTTTGGCCGCTCGCTTTGATTTTAAACGCTTTTTGTTCAACTTAATGCACGCCACAATATGTTTATGTATGTATGCACATGCGTGTGCGTGTGTGTGTGTGTGCGTGTGTGTATCTGTTCAAATCCATCATTAACACGTCCACTAGGTCAGCGTAGCCGCTTCATGACTTACATTTGCTATTCGTTTTTTTTTTGTTTTCTCAGCTTAATGGCAGCCTAAGTAGATGTTCATTATCAATGCATGTGTGTGTGTGTGTGTGTGTGTGTGTGTGTGTGCGTTTGTAATTGTTATGACACTTTAATTGGGACAGGTAGCGGCAAGAAAATACATTGCAAATCAACAACAAACTTGGCAAAACTTGTCTGCAGACGCGCGTAAATTTTCAAATCACCTTCTGTGTTTGCCAATTGATGGATAATTCGATAAAGCGTTTCTTGCTAAATCTAATTTTGTATCCACATATGCATATACATATATGTATGTACATACATATATTTGGCTTGAATTAATGCCCAGCAACGCCCACATCAGCAAATGGGAACAGGTATTGATGCCAAATTAAATATGCGTTGCTATAAAATAAAGGCATTTAAGTACTTTACTTTGAAACAGAATCAAACCAGTGTCTTCATTAATCTTATTTATACTTTCAGCAAAGCTTTGACTCATTTTGTTATCCAATTCCCAGTAAATCTTGTTAACTAGACTTCAGAATATTTAAGATCTCAAAATATTCTTTTTAGAAATGCATATTCCTAATATTTCAGGGTGACATCTAGGGTCCCATCTTGGTCCGCTTCTTTTTACATTTTTCTGACCTGATGATGCCATTATGTGAAATTGTACATCACATATAAGAATACGGCTTATAGTAGTCTATATAGCCGATATATATATTCAAAGTGCAAGGCAATGACTTTTTATAGAAACATTTTTAAATGCTTCGGTGCAAGCTAGCTAGCATACTGCTTGAACGGATAAATAATACTGATAAAGTTATTAATGCCCTATGCTTTGATTATGACCACAAACTTACTTATTTGACTCTCTGTTATATGATCTTGTGTGCATCAAGAGATGGTCCAAAGAGTCTGATTTGTAGGAGTCATTTGCAGAACAAATTCTTATTATTTGCCTTTCGTGGCCTAAATTGGGATACTTATGCTCGGTTGCCATCATATCCAAGTAGTCTCTTATCAATAAACCTCGCTTATCTAATTAATTTGTCCTTAAACTAATTACAGGTAAAATAGAGTTGATAAGCAAATTAAATTTTAAACCTTTAGTACTTAATTTTGCATTGCCTACTAATTTTGCCCTTCATGACCCCATCCACAAGCTCTGTGATGACTTTTTAAGTCAATTGTACATAGTTTATTTTCATCATTTATTTCGTGCACCCCTCGGACGGTTAGTCGGGAGGAGGGATTAAGAAAAATAATTTGGTTGCTCAGTTTAAAGGTAATTATTGTATTAGAAAGAAATTTGCAATCGTCAAAGCTTGATTACCATTTTCGTTATTATTACATTTAAGTCTTTAAGCGATTATGTCTTCTTTTTGTTTGCCTAATTAAATGACTTGCAAAGCTTAAGCGATTAATTGTTGGCAAAATTTGTGCAGCTGTGGCTTCTTTATGATAAAGAGAAACCGAGAAACCGATCGACGGCTGTAAAAACTGAAAAAAAACTGATTATTCAAGCGTGTAAATGACAAAACTAGTGACAAATACCGAGAATATCGCAAGATGTAATAGCTGCTGATGGAGATGAATGCGCCAAAAACGGCTTAGGCAGATCCAGCTGGCAAACCGTTAGTTACATAAGGCGCGCCAACGCAGAAGAGGCCCGCGAGCGCTTGTGGCAGTAGCAACAACCTCGATGTCTTCTTTCGTTTCCTCAAAAAGACAAAACAAGTTTTGTTTGTCCGACGGCGACGCGAGCCGTGCTCCTCGCTTTATGTAAGTCAAGCGTGGAGACCGATACGGCCCCCAGACAGACGCAGACGTAGACGCAGGCGCAGCCAACAACAGCAACAACAACAAATGCAGGCAGATGAGTTGTCCATGTTGCAGTGAGCGCAACCAGAAAACGCCAGCAGTAGCCGAAGGCGCGCGGGGGAGGCTCGGCTAGGCAAGTGAAATTGCAATGCATATGCAATGCGAATTGAAACTAGGCAAACAAAAAAAAAATAAAAACACAAATCAAACACAAGCTAGGGAGTTTACTGAACAGGAGTTACTCTGCGCACAGCTCAAATCGTCGCCGCGTGTCGAGATAAATATGAACAAATCATTTTTGAATATTTTCTAATTTTATTATGTCAAATAAATGGGATATTCGAAAAGTATAGCCCTCCAATATCCGCCTTAACATCATCCTAAAGACGACAACTGAAACGGTTTTTTCCTGATCAACTCACTAAAAGACACACAACCCCACGAGGCCTAAAATCCGACCGAATTATCCAACCCATTTTTAGTTATATATTTAAAAAATGCAAACTTTACACTTTCAAAACAGAAAATTTATATTTATCGATAGTAGACATTTTGAGCAAATGATTATACGCCTGTTACATAAATTGTCTCAAAACCATTATACCCATATGCAATATGTACAGGGTATAAAAAAGATGCTGTGAAAACCAAACGTGCATAGAAATGCTGAAATTGTTTGGGAAATTGCCGCGACACGTTTTGGCATGTCTGTGACGCTGGCTGGCTGTCTGGCTGGAACCTGGCCTGTAGCTGCATGTCTGGCTTTGGCAACGACTGCGATTTGGTTTTCTACCACAAACATGTCCCCTCCTCGACGAGCGTCGCTTACAAGTTCTGCGCCCAAACTTTAGCCTTTGGGTGGCAACACTTGATCAGCTTAGCAGCTGCTCCGACGGACGCTCTTTGCGCAACAAACCTGACGGTAGTTTACGGCCATATGGCCAGTGAAGATTCTCAAATCGGCGGGCCAAAAGTAAAAGTTCAATCAGATAAATCACAAATCGCTAATCGACGGCCGACTCGGACACCCCGCTGGCCACAGCGTGGATGTTTTAACAGCACCTCTCTTGTGTTCGTGATTTTACATTGCGTTAATTATGGCTAAGTTTGGTCAGCTCATATGCTTATTAGAGGCCACCGAGATGGGCTCAAATAACTATTTATTATTTATTTATTATTTTCACGCTCTCTGGCTAAGTTATAATTATTAATTGTTATTATTGCTTTTCGTATGGTCTTGCGAATCAAGTCAAGGGAAATGCAAATTAAGCTTTTGGCAGTTAAAACGGTAAAGCGATTGCGATTACAAATAAATCATCATTATAAACGATCGAACATAATCGATTGTCATCTGTGCATACTTTTAGGCGGCGCCAAAAACTCCTTAAGTGTAATTATTTAGTAACTTTTTCAAAAGTGTCGTATATTAGTATTTAACTAGACTTTCATAATAATAATTTTACATTGATATTATTAATTTTTTAAATATAATTCAGTTTCTCAATTATTATTAGCAGAGCAAACGCGCTTCTTTAATCAAAGCACAATTTTTTAAAGTCCTAACGGTAAAAAAGAATTTTTTTGTGCACATTCCCGAGCCATAGTCGGTCACACTGTTTAACAACAGCTGTTGCGCACGAACCTGTGAATGGTCGGACGCCATTACGTTACGTGCTGACGAGTCGTGTACGTGTACAATAAAAACAGGGGAAAAAAACGAAAATATATGTAAGATACAGAGAGAGAACAGTAAAAATTAACCGTGTCGATGTCGGTGCGATAAAACAGAAAAAACAAAGGCATACGACTAAAAACCAACAATAGTTGACGTTCACTTGAATAGACAAGAAAAACAACATTCAACATTAACATCTTTCTCGAGTCGATCAGCCAATTGGCTGGCTTTGCAACCAACTGCGACAACATGCAGCTGCTAATTTCAAGTGTTTGCATGGCGCTGACCAGCGCCGTAATTGGCAACGCCTACTACCAGAAACAGCAGTTCTATCCAGCCGTCGTGTACATCACCAAATCGAATGCATCCATGGCGGTAAGTGACAAACTGTCTGCCGCTGTTTACACAAAATATGATCAAATACACTAAATCCCTGCTAAACGATTTTTCAACTTTTTCAGGTAATCTATATACAATTCTTTGTAATAGTCTTTATGTTTGGCAAGCTCTTGCGCAAGGTAGTTGACAGTTGTTGCCCATTAAAAGCCAGTTCAGAATTTTGACATTGTCCTGTTGCAGATATTCTTGGGCACGCTGCGTGCCGCCGAATTTGAGCATTTGCTTGAGCGTTTTTGGTATGCGCTGACGGAGACTTGTTTGGCATTTACCGTGTTCCGAGATGATTTCAATCCACGGTTTGTTGCGCTCTTCACCGTGCTGCTATTTCTCAAATCATTCCATTGGCTCGCCGAAGAACGCGTTGACTTTGTGAGTGGAGACCATGCTAAAAGTTTATTATGCTTGCTAATCAATTGGCATTTTGCAGATGGAGCGTTCGCCAGTGCTGGGCTGGCTGTTTCACATACGCGTCGGCAGCCTGCTGACCATGCTGGGAGTACTCGACTATGTGCTGCTCATCCACGCCTACAACTCGACGCTTGTCCGTGGTCCGACGGTGCAGCTGGTGTTTGGCTTCGAATACGCCATTCTGCTGACAGTCATCGCCAGTACGGCCATCAAGTACGTGTTGCACGCTGCAGAGATGCGCACCGATACGCCATGGGAGAATAAGGCGGTGTTCTTGTTGTACACAGAACTGGTTATTGGTTTAATTAAGGTGGTGTTGTATCTGCTGTTTGTTGTGATTATGGCAAAGATTTATGCGCTACCCATGTTCGTCTTCCGGCCCATGTTCTTCACCATACGCAACTTCCGCAAGGCGCTCAATGATGTAATTATGTCGCGTCGTGCCATACGCAATATGAACACCTTGTATCCAGATGCCACGCCCGAGGAGCTGCGACAGTCGGACAACATATGCATTATTTGCCGCGAGGACATGGTCAATCACTCAAAGAAGCTGCCGTGTGGTCACATATTCCACACGACCTGCTTGCGTTCCTGGTTCCAGCGCCAGCAGACCTGTCCCACATGTCGCCTGAACATACTGCGTACGCCGACTGTCAATTCTACTGCGATGCCGCGGCCCGCTGACGAGCCCCCAAATGCAGCAGCCCCAGCTGCCGCCCAACCTCCAGCCGCCGGTGCAGCCAATATTTTACCAGGCCCAACAGCAGCGGCGGCAGGAGCACTTGACGGTGGTGCGCGTCCAAATGGCATTGCGGGACGAAATGCAGCAACACCAAATTTTGCAGATATTTTCGGCGATGCCAGTAAGTAACTCCCTATATTGTTACGATTTACAAGCTCCTTATAAATATATTTAATATTTTTTTTAATATTTTTCTGCCTTTTAGATGGCTTAGCAAATGGGTTGCCCAACCTTGCTGGCTTACCACCGCCGCCAATTATTCCGCCGTTTATGATGCAGCCACCATTTGCGTACTTTACGCCACCGATAGTACCGCCGCCGCCCATGCCTCATGATCTAACCACGTTGAACGAAGAGGACCTGCTTGCCATGGAGGGTAATCTACGCAGTCACATTCAGGAACGGATAAAGGTAAATATTACCTAGATAAGGGTTTTAGTGACTTCGTACTTTAACCCCAGTTACTAATTAAAGATGCTTCGCAATATTTCGCTGATGGTGGACTCGGCCAACATTCTGATGCAACAATACCAAGGGATAATTGCACGACTGCCGCCGCCCATTAAAGTATTACAAACAGTCCCTGGAACAGCAACTGAAGTCGTGCCTAATATAGCACCAACGGCGCCACCAACAGTAGCAACAACAACACCACCGACAGTGAATAGTAGCCCAATGGCCTGTGATAAACCCAGCACATCAAGGGCAGCAGCTGAAGCCCAGCCGCAGGTGGCACATCAGATGAGTGTTGCAACAAGTAACCCTGTGGCAAAGGTCTCACAACAAGTTACTATTGAAGATCTAGGCGCTGAGGAGGAGACTGTGCCATCTAAAGGTGCCGAATGCGTCGAAGTTGATAGCGAGGACAGCTCCGAGTTGGGCGAATTGAGAAAACGGCGCTTGAAATTTTTAG
The DNA here is from genome assembly GCA_004143825.1 of Drosophila micromelanica. Taxonomy (NCBI): domain Eukaryota; kingdom Metazoa; phylum Arthropoda; class Insecta; order Diptera; family Drosophilidae; genus Drosophila; species Drosophila micromelanica. Next base: position 39,251 of record SCDY01000029.1, on the reverse strand, counting down.
AGGAACGCAACAAATCACCAACAAGTAGCGACAAAACAGATTAAAATTTGAAGAACTGAATTTTATCAGCAGCAGCTGCAGCTTTCACGCCCACCTCGCTCTCACACGTGCATCAATCATCTCGATGTGTATTCTATGAATAGATATTGAATTTAGCTTCTACTACATTGACCTTTTATCTTTTGCAAAATTCCTTTGACTTTGTTGTTTGGCTCGGCATGGTTTTCATTATGAGAACTGGTTGATGACCATTTGGAATGCGTTGATATTGTTGAAGGCTGACATACATAAAGCGTTGTCCGTGTGAAACGTAGGTTATGATAAAGCGGGGCGTGCAAATTCAATATATACCAATATATATATTGTGTAAAAACTAATTTAGAAAAGGGTAAACTGATGATTTATATTTAATATTATTATATGTGTATAATTAATGTGAAATATAATTAAAACGAAAAGACGACATGTATTGATATTATATTACTATATGTACACAAGAACTAGTTAGTAATAATTTAAACACGAAAACTACACATAGATAACAACTGTGGAACGTCTAGCGCCTCTGGCGTGAAAGATTTGCATTTGAACGTTCCCGGATCAAATACGCGATTCAATTTCGCGAAACTCGCTGGGATCTGTGAAGTGAACAGTCAAAATGTAGAACATGGACGGAAAAGGGACCAGACACAGCAACGCATAATGATAATTCAAAGAACAGATCCCAAAGGCTAGCAGCAACCAGTGGACAGCTAAAATAAATGATACTCTGTAGTTGTTGATTATCGAAATATCACCTTCGTCTTACTTATGATGACAATGTTCTTGACATCCCACACTGACGATAGCAGCAACGCCTTCTGCGATTGGTCCAGCTTCATAGAGTAGTGTATGGCATTCGCAACCATGGACATGGCGATACTCAGATAAGGAAACGAATAATCTGAAACGATAGCAATTAGTAAAGACAGCCGGAAAGGTTAATCGGATGATTTACAAATTAAGCCGCAGCAAGTGCCGTGTATCAAAGTTAGCAGAGGCATAAAATAGAGGGCTGAGTAAATGGGCGCCTTGCCGCGCACATCCAACGTCGAACTGATCACTGGCCGTATAATGAACATGTTGATCAAACACAAAAAGTAATACACCAAAACGATTGTTTGCCTGCATACCGAAGGATGTGATTAAATTAAATAAATCTTGAAAAAAAATTTCCTTTTACATACAGAGGATAGACAGCTTCCTGGGTGCAATGATACGATGATTCATAGTTGGGATTGGGATTGTAGAATAGTGTGTACCAATCGGTGAGCTTGCGCACCTCGCAGGCATACAAACGCAGCTCCCACATGGGCTCCATGAAGAGGGTGGCCATCATGGCCGCTAGAGCCACTTCAACGAAAGCGCTGGCTGTGAGGATTAGTTGCTTGCGCGAGAACTTCCGATCTTTGGCGTCCATGTCAATAAAGAAACAGTGCATCATGAGTGGCAGCATTGTCATAAAACCCAGATATAGCCAGGAATATGTGCTCAGCTCATCCCGACACGGCATACACGCATAGCTTGCGTTCACCTAACGCGAAAACAATGCAGGCTTAATTCAAAACAAAACAGAAAACCAAACTAACAAACCTACCCGTGATCCTCTGGGACAAACTCCGCAGCTGCTCCAGGTACCATTATCCAGCAGCGAACGACCACAATACAAGCCTGGACAACGATCTAAATAATTAAACATCTTTATGCGACAGCGGCGTTATTGTTTTGCCTCTCTAATGCTATTTTGTTGGCAATGTTTTTTCTAGCTGACACTAACATGTAGCTGTGGGCACCCACCAAGCTTAACATTTACGGAAATGTTATTAACATATTTTTTCATCGAAACATGCCATTGCGCGACTTTTACTTTATCAAAATAAAAAAAAAGAATCGATATACACTTATGTTCGAAATAGCAAAGCAAATTAATAAACAAAGATGTATAAGTTTAATTGAAAAATAGTGTTTAATATTCGAAATTGAATTTAACAGAAATCTGTCTGCAATTACCTACTGTAATCAATTATAACACTGTTTTAAGAGTCTTAACAGAACAGCTGTGTGTCGACACTTATATTGTATCTTGAAAAAAGAAATGCTGCACTCAACATCTTAAATATACATCTAAAAATGAGCGCATTATACATAACTGTTTTTATTAATGAACGCTAATGGTTTTTAATATTTATATGCAATGTTTACCTAGAATCACAAAACAATGTGGAGGCAGGACGATAGAGTTCAGGGCTACAAGGTATTTTTTGTTCCATCGATATTGATATGAAGGCAGGTCGAAAATCGGCCGGCTACTGTAATCCATCGGCCGTATACACAAGTGAAAATAATAATTAATTCTAAAATTAGGATTGATCATAGCATAGTAAAGTAAAATACCCTATACAAATTTAATAGGCAATACGCCAGCAAGTAACAAACAAAATTAAATCAACAATTGCAAATATTGACCATCACCAACGAAGACGCCATTTTGGCTATCGGCCGGCTGATTTGTAAAGCTAAGTAGAGCCAGCCAGCAAAAAAAATTGCAAATAAAAGATACATAACTAGCTATTAACAATTTGTGCTACAACTATGCAAATTTAACACACCAGCCCAAAACCGAGTGTGCGTGCAGATATCGTGGCAAACAAGTGCGACAGTGTAAACGAATGTGTATGTTGGCGAAAACGCACAGTGTTTTTAGGGCGGATGCACAAAATGGTGAGTTGTGCAAAAGTAAAACGATTTGTAGACTACATCTGTGTGTGTGTAGATGTGTAGCTGCGCGAACGTGTATGTGTGTGCTAGCGTGAATGTGTAAGTGTTGGATGTGAAAAATGTAGCGAAACGTCAATGTCCTGCGATACAAATTTCAAATTGTAATTAATATCAGATTTCATATGCAAAATACGCATTTGAGTATTAAAAGCCTTCGTCATTCCGATTCCACGTACTTTAATTGGAGACTACCTCCGTCTGCCGTTCGCTGCAATTGCACGGGTCTATGCATTCCCCCTGCCCAACAATCGCTGCCGTGAAGCTTATGTACATTCATGTACATGTATGTATGAACACTTGTGTGTATGTCTAAACACACACTGTGTGCAGTGTTGACAACGAACAATTCGTTGTTCGAAATAAGTTTGCACGTCAGTTGTCAGATTATTGAAAAATACAAGTTTTGAACTGCTAAAAACGAAGAAGGAGCAAAAATAGGAGCAGCGGGAAAAATACACAGGACTGGAGCTGTTTGGAGCATTTGGTAGTTAAATAAATGGTTGTTCTTATAAGGAACTAATCCTAGGGAGCCCGGCGCTTGGGCCGGATGGGGCTCCACGGCAGTGATGTAATTTTTGGGATAAGCAAAAATCTTCTTTGTTTGGCTAACAAAAAAAAAAAAATAATAAATAAATATAAGCAGGAAAAGAACAACGTAAAATGGCAACAACATTAAATTAAATTCACACTGTCGCTGAGCATGTGTGCGAGAGAGTGTAAGGTGTGAGTATATGTGTGTGTGTGCTCATATGCTCACATATATTTGGTCACTGCTCCTCGCTCCTCGCGTCGACCGCCTGACCCCCGTCTATTAAATAATATTGATTTTTCATATTCAAACCCACTCTCATGCCACAGTTGCGCTCGCTCTTTTCGTTCGTGCGTGCGCCAGTATGTGTGTATTTTGGTGTGTGTGCGCGAGTGTGTTCTTCGGTCTTCTTTGTGTGCCCGTATTTATTTTCTATTTCTTTTATTCTCATTTCGTTGCAGTTTATAGATTTTTGCAATTGTGTCCGTTGAGGAGAAATATGTAAACCAAACGCAGCGCGCCGCAAACAGCAGCAAGGCATGCAATAACAACAAGAGCAACAACATCAACAATTTCTTATTGAGATAACAATAAGAAAATAAACAGAGAAGTCAAGAAGCAACTTAAAGAAGGTTTTCAAACATCGACAACAACAACAAAAACACCACAGAGGCGAAACGGACGCCGACCAACAGTGCCTATGTACATTGGTTACAAACATTGTTCATTTCATTATTTACCCCGAAACCCGAACAACAATAACAATAATAACAACAACAACAAAAGGAGCAAAGGTGGAAGCGACCCCTCTGTAACTCCGGGAACCAGGACTGCCATAGCCATAGTCAATAGTCAAAGCCAAAGCCGCCCAGCGTAGACTTTCAGTAGAATTACGATTACACACACACATACACAAACAACACCTGATAAGCAGCACCAACACAATAAAACAAACGACGACGGCGCTTAGCATTTGTGACGCTGGTTCGGCCACAGGGCGCAGCAATGACATTCGATACGCGCCGGCAGGGCACAGGAACTGGCCAAGCCACGACCAACAACAGCAACAGCAACGGCAGCAGCAGCACCAGCACGACCTCTGCCACCAGCACCACCTCTGCCACCATCACCACCACGGGCATAACGAGCACAGCTCAGGACACAGGCACGGGTACGGGCACAGGCGCGGTCACGGGCACAGGCACAACACCAGTCACAACAATGAACATGCCCAGCAGCGGTGGCGATACCAACAATAGAAACACGAACAGTCAGGAGACGGCGGCCCAGGTTTCGGATGCGTCAACAACAGCGGGTGACACCGCTGAAGAGGGTGTTCCAACAGTGGTGTAAGTATAAACAAATTTTCCACTTTATTATTGTAAAAAGCCTCAACAATATTTATTTCCATTGTAAAAGGCCTAAAAAACAAAGCCGTAAATGAAGATAATCCAATTTGTAGTCCATTGTGGCACTAACATTTTAAATAAATTTGGTGTTTACTTTTACGCAATCGATAGCTTAATTCTGTCTATCGCATGTAATAAATTCATTTAATTATTAGTTTATTTCAATTGAGACACTTCGCTTTGCTAACTATTTAAATGTTGTGTTTTTCTCGTAAGAGCAAAAGCAATTCTGATCACGAGTTTTATGGTATAAAATGTGTGTATGCCTGTGCGTTAGCTGTATTTGTTGACAGCGACGGGCAATCTAAATAATAAATACAAAACGCGACGATAATAACAAAACAAAGAACAATTATCGCTTATCTACTTTCGGAGGACTGCAGTGAGTCAGACACCCATCCGAGCTCTTCATAAAAACTGAAAATAGAAACAAAATCGGCATATACAATAATTTTTTTGTTTTGTGTATTTTGTTTAGGTCACCGGAAAAGCTGATAGCGTCATTTCCCATCGCCAAGCTGCGCTCCTTAACACAAAAGATATCTAATCCACGATGGGTGGTGCCCGTGCTGCCCGAACAGGAGCTAGAGGTGCTGTTGAATGCCGCCATTGAACTGGCCCAAGCTGGTAAGTAAAATAAAATGTCGCACTGTTGTCAAATCATCCCCCTTCATCACATCTGTCTTGTTTTTAGGCGTGGATCACGACTGCGAGCCGTGCGTTGAGTTTTATCGCAATGGCCTAACTACGTCCTTTGCTAAGATACTTACTGATGAGGCCGTCAATTCGTGGAAATACAATATACATCACTGCATTTTGGTGTCGTGCGGCAAACTGTTGAATTTAATTGCGATACACATGCAGCGCGATAATCCCTACCTGCTCGATCTGCTGTCGATTGTGTTCGATCCTGAAAATAAATTCAACACTTTCAATGCCGCACGCCAGCCGGAGTGCTTTGCGGCGACTGAGAGCATTTGGGGAGTGCTGGATAGTAACAAGATGTTTGCGAAACCACCGCCGGAGCCAAAGAATCCTCGTGGCTGGCTAGTCGATCTCATAAACCGCTTTGGACAACTTGGTGGATTTGATAATCTGCTTGAACGTTTCAACAGCGGCCTTGAATTGTTGAAGCGCAATCAGAACACAAAACGGGGTGGCCCAGCCAAGAGCATCACTTCCAATGAGAGTGGGGGCACGGAGGTTGCAGGACAAGACAATCGACTGACGCTGGCGCTCATACACAGCTTGTTGCGGCCATTTGGCCTTTGCTATGAGCTACTGACGCCGGCCACCATTGCCAAGTACTTTATGCCCACTTGGAATGTGGTATTGGATTTGCTCGATAGCTTCACCGATGAAGAGCTAAAGCGCGAGGTGAAGCCCGAGGGCCGCAACGACTATATCAATGGCATTGTGAAGTCAGCGCGTTTCTTGGCCAGCCGTTTGACTGGTCAGGAGGAACTGATACGCGACCTGGAGATGTTTCGCCTTAAAATGATATTGCGCCTGCTGCAGGTATCCAGCTTTAATGGCAAAATGAATGCCCTCAATGAGATCAACAAGGTGCTATCCTCGGTGGCCTACTACTCGCATCGCTCTCAGCCGCTGCATCACTGCTTGCCCGAGGATGAAATGGACTGGTTAACGGCAGAGCGCATGGCCCAATGGATCAAAACATCCGATGTGCTTGGCATTGTGCTCAAAGACTCGTTGCATCAGCCGCAATATGTGGAAAAGCTTGAGAAGATAATACGCTTTCTTATCAAAGAGCAGGCGCTCACGCTCGACGATCTGGATGCCGTGTGGCGTGCTCAGGCGGGCAAGCACGAAGCGATTGTTAAGAACATGCACGACCTACTGGCCAAACTGGCCTGGGACTTTACGCCCGAGCAGCTCGATCATCTCTTTGAGGCGTTTCAGGTGAGTTTGATGTGCGACTTAAGGGGACTAGTTTACGACCTAACTCTGTGATTTTTACTTTGCAGGCCAGCATGACAACTGCCAATAAACGTCAACGGGAGCGCCTGCTGGAGTTAATACGGCGTCTGGCCGAGGACGATAAAAATGGCGTGATGGCACAGAAAGTTCTTAAGCTGTTCTGGACGCTGGCGCACAGTCAGGAGGTGCCCCCAGAGGTGCTTGATCAGGCGCTGGGCGCACACGTTAAGATACTCGACTATAGCTGCTCACAGGAGCGAGATGCTCAAAAGACCATTTGGCTGGATAAGTGCGTGGGCGAACTTAAATCCGGTGACTCATGGGTGCTGCCCGCGTTGCGTCTGATACGGGATATATGTTGTTTGTACGATACGACGCCCAATCATACGCAACGAACACAGACGGGTACGAATCGTCTGCAGGTGATCGAGCGCCTGCAGAACGATTACTCGCTTGTGATTCTGGTTACCAACAGCCTGACTGCTTACATGGAGAAGGTGCGCGCACTGGTTAATGAGACGCCCAACCTAGATCCGGCGACCATTCTGATAGATGGCCGATTTCCACATCACGCACAGATTGCTGAGCGTTTAGAGTTTCTCAAGTTTTTGCTTAAAGATGGCCAGCTTTGGCTTTGCGCTGATCAGGTGCTTATGCTTATTCCTTTCCACCTCGTATGCTTATTGGCTAATATAGAAATCATTGTTATTCCCCTTGCAGGCAAAGCAAATCTGGCATTGTCTGGCTGTGAACGCCGTTTTTACGGCTGATCGCGAGGAATGTTTCCGCTGGTTCGGTAAACTCATGGGCGAAGAGCCGGATCTGGATCCGGGTATCAACAAGGACTTCTTTGAGAATAACATACTGCAGCTGGATCCGCATCTACTTACCGAAAGCGGCATTAAATGCTTTGAGCGTTTCTTCAAAGCCGTCAATGCCAAGGAGGACAAACTTAAGGCCATACATCGAGGCTACATTCTCGACAATGAGGATCTCATTGGCAAGGACTATTTGTGGCGCGTGATAACAACCGGCGGCGAAGAAATTGCCAACAAGGCGATCGATCTATTAAAGGAGGTTTCAACGGCCCTGGGTCCGCGACTGCAGGAGCACATCACCGAGTTCCACGAGATGTTAATCGGTGAATGCTGTTCGCGCCTGCGCACGCACTACAGCAACATTCTAATACTGGGCAAAACTATGGTGGAGGATACCGTCAATCAGGATGCCAATAATGATAATTCAAAGGACACAAAAATGCGCTTTATCGAGGCAGAGAAGATGTGCCGCATCATCAAGGTGCTACAGGAGTACATCAAAGAGTGCGATCGCTCCTTCAGTGGGGATCGCCTCCATCTGCCCCTCAGCCGCGTCACACGTGGCAAAAATACTAGTCTTTACATACGTTTCCAAACTCCCGGACGGCCCATTGACGACATTGAGATTGTTACGCATAGTAACGAGACAATGGCGGCCTTCAAGCGCAACCTGCTGAAGCGCATCAAGGGAAATTCCACATCCAATACCAATATTAAGGTAGATCTCTTCTATACCAATGGCGAACCCATCGAAGTGGCCGACGAGATCAATCCATTATACCAGTGCACCATACGCGACAAAATGATATTGACGGCCAAGCTGACACCAGTGGGCATAGGTTTGGCCAGCAGTCCCGACTCGTCCAGCGACTCCAGCACAGGTTCGCCACCCAGGCCTTGCCCGGACATGCAACGCGTCGAGCTGGAGAGCACGCTGCCTGGCGTGATTATCTCACAGCATTATCAGTACACGGAGTTCTTTTTGAAGCTCTATCAACTGGGCAGCGACCTGGAGCACGGCCGGTTGCGTGATAGCGCCAAAGTGCTTCTTCATCTGCTGCCCTGTGATCGCCACACAATGCGTATGCTCCAGCTCATGTGCCGGGTCCCAAAGTCGCCCACTGGCGATGGCCCCAAGGAGGAGGACGCCTTAACTAGCAGTTGTCAAAGCGCTAGCGATGCGGTCAGTTTTGCCTCCCTACATAAATATTCGCAATAATAAATTGTTTTTGTTCCATGTTCAGCTGAATGCGGAGGACTGCACACCAGAGCAGATGTTTCTACATCCGGCACCTGCCCAGGTGCTGTATAATCTGAGTGTGCTGCATGGATTGCTTATACCCGCGCTGGATCCGCTGGGCGAGTCAGCCCTGCAGGTGCAATCCGCCTGGATGCATTCGGGCTGTGCTCATTTCGTGCTTGAGTTGCTCACCAAGAATAACTTTTTACCTAGCGCCGATATGCACACCAAGCGGGCCTCCTTCCAGTGTGTGCTGCGCCTGGCCAAGCTCTTTCTCTACATTGTCGGCAGCGTGCTGTCCCGCGTCGGCGATGAGCCCATGATCTGTGACTACGATAATGGTGCGCGCTCCCAGGTGGACATACTAAAGCAGAACTTCTCAACGATGCCCAACAATGCGCAGGGCACGCTGCGTGCCATCTCAGCCAAATTGGCTGAGATATTGGCCACCGAGATGCTCTCGGCCAGTCACGAGGGCGAGCGCTGTCGTGCCCTCTTTAGCTCGACGCTGCAATGGTCCTGTCCAGATATAACCACCATTAAGGCGGTGGTGCAGCTAGCCTGGGCATCGTCCTGTGGTAATCTACAGGCACTCGGTAGCAGCAACGATTTCGAGGATGATGCCATCATACCAGATGGCCAGGACTTTAGCATGTGCAAGGAGGCACTAGAGGTGTTAACGATCTCGTTTATACTCAATCCAAGCGCCAACGAGGCGCTCAGCAACGATGCCAATTGGCCCAAATTCATTACCTCAATTGTGCTGAAGAATCCACTTCGCCATGTGCGTCAAGTGGCTTCTGAGCAGCTGTTCCTGGCCTCCACCTATTGCGCCGGCGACCGGCGCCCGTTTGGGTACATGGTTAATCTGCTTGTGGGCGCACTGAAAACCTTGGTGCCCCAATACGAGGCCACCTGCGCAGAGTTCTTTTCGGTGCTTTGTCGCACGCTCTCCTATGGCTGCATCTACAACTGGCCACTGCAGATTGGCGAGGGTCTGCTGGGTGATGAGATCAAATGGCTGCGCAAGATACGCGAGAACGTCAAGGTCTCCGGTGATACGCAGGTGCACGAGGAACTGCTTGAGGGTCATCTCTGTCTGGCCAAGGAGCTGATGTTCTTCCTCATGCCCGACTCGAAGGCGCAGCTGAACGAGCTAATACACGAGCTCATCGATGACTTTTTGTTTACGGCATCGCGCGAGTATCTGCATTTACGTAAGCACGGCAGTCTGCGCCTGGACACGGTGCCTCCACCGGTGTGTCGCAGTCCGCACACAATTGCTGCCGCTTGTGATCTCCTCATTGCTTTGTGCCAGCTCTGTGTTCCTAATATGAAGCTACTCACCAACACACTCATCGACTTCGTTTGCACGGGTAAGTGCGGTTTGTGCTTGACCTTGATCCTTCCGCTAATTGATTTTTCCTTACATTAGATACCGATCCATTGCGCGAATGGGATTATTTGCCGCCGGTGGGAGCTCGGCCAACTAAAGGTTTCTGTGGTTTGAAGAACGCTGGCGCAACCTGTTACATGAACTCGGTGCTGCAGCAGCTTTACATGGTGCCAGCTGTGCGTGTAGGCATTCTTAAGGCGCATGGAGCCGCTACCAATGACAACGAGGACTTTAGCGGTGACTCGGATTTGACTAGCAGCGGCAGTGTTGGCCCCTCCTTCTTTGGTCCCTCGACAATACCCACGCTCTCGTCATCATCGGCAGCCGCAACTATGGGTAGTGATGATGGCGGCGATGTGCGTAAGAACTACCACGTGATCATACTAAAGCATGTGCAGGCCATTTTCGCTCATCTGGGCCACAGTGCGCTGCAGTTTTATGTGCCACGCGGTCTCTGGACGCACTTCAAGTGAGTAGAGAACAAGGTAATATTGCGATTTGGTTGAATTAATTGCCATAACGCTCAATTATAGATTGCAAGGCGAGCCGGTAAATTTGCGCGAGCAACAGGATGCTGTTGAGTTCTTCATGTCGCTGTTCGAGAGTCTCGACGAGGGACTAAAAGCACTCGGCTACACGCAACTGATGAATTCAACGTTGGGTGGCTCTTTTAGCGATCAGAAGATTTGCCAAGAGTGCCCACATCGCTACTCCAAAGAGGAACCATTTAGCGTATTTAGTGTTGATATTAGGAATCATAGCTCATTAACCGAATCTCTGGAGCAGTATGTCAAAGGAGAGCTGCTTGAGGGAGCTGATGCATACCATTGTGATAAATGTGATAAAAAAGTAAGTAGCGCAGGACTCCAACTTTATACTATATTATAATTATATGTAAATATTCTCGGTTCTGATAGGTAGTTACCATTAAGCGGCTATGTGTCAAGAAACTGCCGCCCGTGTTAGCCATACAATTGAAGCGCTTTGAATACGACTACGAGCGCGTTTGTGCGATTAAGTTTAATGATTATTTTGAATTTCCGCGGATCCTGGATATGGAGCCCTACACAGGTAAGATTGATTAAGAATTATATACGATTATGGGCAAATCTTATTAAACTCTTTTTATTTCGCATAGTTTCTGGCCTAGCTAAGCTAGAAGGCGAAGTTGTGGAAGTGGGTGATAATTGTCAAACAAGTGTTGAAACAACAAAATACGAACTAACCGGCATTGTGGTACACAGCGGGCAGGCATCCGGCGGCCACTACTTCAGCTACATAGTATCCAAGTAAACAGCTGCAATACAGACAATCCTATAAACAATCCTTACTTATCTTTAACTTGTACTCTTGCAGAAATCCAGCGAATGGCAAGTGTCAGTGGTACAAGTTCGATGATGGCGAGGTAACCGAATGCAAAATGCACGAGGATGAGGAAATGAAGGTGCAATGCTTTGGCGGCGACTATTTGGGCGAAATCTATGACAACAATTTAAAGCGGATGCAATTACGTCGCCAAAAGCGCTGGTGGAACGCTTATATGCTGTTTTACACGCGCTGTGATCAAAATCCTGCACAGTTCGATACCAGTGTAGAACAGTTGTCGCTGACCGAGAGCCGTAACGTGGTGCTGCCTCTACCAAAGCCTATTGAGCGCAGTGTCAGGTGCGTGACGTAATTCTTTTCTATGACCCATTTGTAATTTATGTCTTTTATCAATTTCAGACATCAAAATATTCGTTTTCTGCATTCGCGCAGCATTTTTTCAGTCGAGTTCTTTAATTTTATTAAAAAGCTGGTCAGCTGCAGTATTCCCTCGACGCGCAGCGATAAGATTGTGAGTGCTCTTGGAAAAAAGCTAGATTAAACACTAAATAATAATTTGTATTTTCTGCAGACACCAGCTGCTGAGGAACTTTCGTTGCTGGGCGTGCAATTGGCATCGCAGTTTCTGTTCCACACAGGATTCCGAACAAAGAAATCGTTGCGTGGTCCGGTCATCGAATGGTAAGTGAACTTCAAATTACCAGCTAGATGCATATTAATTCTTGCATATTTTCTGTTGCAGGTATGACACGCTATCACATCACATACGTTCCTCCTCGCTGGTGCGCAAGTGGTTCGCAAATCATGCGCTGCTCTCGCCGCCGTCGCGCCTGGGCGAGTATATACTGATGGCACCCTCGCCGGAGGTACGCACCGTTTTCGTTAAATTGGTTGTGTTCTTTTGCCACTTTGCCATCAACGACGAGCCGCTTGTCGGCTACGATGGTAGCAATCTATGCGAACAAGTTCTCATTAGCGTGCTGCGCCTACTCAAATCAGAGGCTGCTGACTATGGCAAGCATTTACCGCATTACTTCAGCCTATTTAGCATGTACGTAGGCCTAGGCACACGAGAGAAGCAACAGCTACTGAAGGTAATTATGAAGATTTGAATAATATTTGATATACATTTTGCTAATCACACGAATGTTTTCCTACCTCCAGCTGAAAGTGCCTGTGCAGTTTATGCAGGTGGCCATGGACGACGGACCAGGGCCGTCAATTAAATATCAGTATCCAGAGTTCAGCAAGCTGCATCAGGTGGTTTCGCATCTGGTGCGATGCAGCGATGTAAACGAGAAGTGTCAGAGCTCTAATCAAAATGCGCGACCTCTGCCCAATCCGTACAAGGATCCGACTATTTCCCATGAGGAGCTGACTCCGCTATCCAGTGAGTGCATGGATATTCTCTTTAATCGCACCGGGTAAGGTTTTTCTCACATATTTGCTATTTAAAAGTTACTTATATCCTAATATTTGCAGCTATATTAAAAAGGTCATCGAGGACACAAACGTGGGTGATGAGGGTTTGAAGCTGCTGCAGTATTGCAGCTGGGAGAATCCACATTTTTCGCGGGCAGTGCTCACTGAGCTGCTGTGGCAATGCGGCTTTGCCTACTGCCATGACATGCGGCACCACACAGATCTGCTACTAAACATACTCCTGATTGAGGATTCCTGGCAACACCATCGCATTCACAATGCGCTTAACGGAGTTGCCGAGGAGCGTGAGGGTCTGTTAGAGACGATACAGCGCGCCAAGACGCACTACCAGAAGCGCGCTTATCAGATAATTAAATGCCTAACACAGCTGTTCCACAAGTCGTCCATTGCACTGCAGATGCTAAACACTAATCCAACCATTAGTCGTCACTGGAGCATTGCTGTTGAGTGGCTGCAGGATGAGCTGGAACGCCAGCGTGGCATTGGTTGCCAGTATAACTCGTACTCGTGGTCACCGCCGGCACAGAGCAACGACAACACCAATGGCTACATGTTGGAACGCTCGCAGTCGGCGAAGAACACCTGGTCCATGGCTTATGAACTGTGCCCGGAGGAGGTCAGCGAGAAAGCTACAACGGTGCCTATCATATAAATTTATCCCTTACATAAGCGTTATGCTAATAACTATTTTTTGGCTAGCAGGATCAGGAGGAGAACAATGAATCCGACTTGGAGTCGAACGACGACAACAAACAGGAGCACCAGCAGACACAGCAGCTGCCAGCCGCAGATGGGTCTGTTGCCAGTGAGCAACAGCAGCAACAGCAGCCGGACAACAAATCCGCCAATTATTCACAGTTAACAACAATCCCAACAATTGGCGGTTGGCCCGGGCCTGCACCGAACTCAACACCGACCTCCACCCCGGCACCGGCCACCGGCTCTGTGGATGGCAATGGGATACCGCGTCTGTCGCGCCAGTTGTTTGGCGCCTATCCTTCAACGGGCGTTGTCTCCTCTAGCGGCAGTGCTGCCCCAACAACTGGTAGCGCCGGTGGCAGCGGCAGTGGCGCCAACAGCGAAACTGAGAGCAGCGCTCAGGAAACAGGCAACACTGAGTCCAACATAAATGGTCTCACCAATAGCTTGGATCATATTAAGATTACAGTGGAAAAGGTAAATAAGCAGACGTTTGGTAGGGCTCAATGAGTAGCTCTTTGAGCTGTAGTTGTTTATGTTGTAGTTCTCCTGGTTAGAGTCCTGCCTTGCCATACAAAGAACAAGACAAAAAACCAAAACATACCATATACACTATACGACACTTCACAACATGGTAACCTTGTTCTAATTCTTTCTCTATTTCAAATTATCCAATGAACCTTCTTTCGATGTTTCGCTGTTTTGTTTTTGTTGTCCTTTTCCTTCCTACCCTTCTGTTAAACTGTGCGCAGGGCAGCCGAAATCGTGTCAACCGAGGAGGTAAATTCCCGACGGCAGCGGAGCTGCAAATGCCGCCATTGCAACAACTACAATCACAACAACAACAGAAACATCAACAACAACAACTACAGCCACATCAACAAAAACAACAACTACAGCTACAACTACAACCAAAACAGCAACAACAACTGCAGCAGCAACAACAACAACAGCAACAACAACAGCAGCAGCAGCAACAACAACAACAACAGCAACAACGTGGTGATATTAGCAAAAGTTCCACCAGCCGCTTAATTTGATTTGCCGCCAAGTTAGTTAGAGTTGTTCATTTAATTCTTTGATCCGCCCACATTTGTTTTTGTTTTTGTTTCAACATTTTGCTGTCACCAAAAATGCAAAAAGTACATTTTATCGAGCTTGTACTGTAAACACGATTCCCATGCGCATTGTTGTGCCTGCCAAACCGGGACACACGACTTTCCTGGCCTTATATTTTCCAGTTATGCTTCATTGACTTAGGCATACAAACACACACATACACACTCATACACACCTTGTACATACATACATATCTGCACAGGTAGTTGTTTTCTGCTTAATTTATACGCTGTCGCCCAAAGCACCCAAAGTGTGTCTCGAGCGCCTCGTTTGCATGCATGATTGGTTCCTCATTAATAAATACTTTGTTTCTGTTCTTTTTTCAAATGTGCATTCGCAGCAATCGGCGCTCAGGAGAGAGCGAAGAAGGCAATTGAAAAAAAAGAATGTGTTTGGAAATGCGGAGGAAACCGCGGAAGTGGCAGCAACAGAGGCAACAACAACACCAGCGCCCGCAACAGCAACAACAGCGTCTAGCGCCATAATAACAACAGTGGCAACAGTTGCAGATAGCTCAACACCAGCGGCAACAACTACAAATGAGACAGCGCCAGCAATAACAACAACAGACATAACCACTTTAGTTACAACACCGGAAAGCAATACAACAGCAACTGCAATAACAACCACAACAACAAAAACAACAACGGGAGCGGCTGAACTCAATTCAATAATCGAGAAGAACTTAATTTAAAATACAAAACGAAAAGTTTTTTTGCAATAAAAAAAAATACTAATCGCAACAATAATAACAACTCTAATAATAATAATTGTAACAAGAAAATCACTAATCAAATTGAAAGAATCCATCAATTGACATTGTGAATTGTTTGGGTTGTTTTAATGGGGGCAGGCCGTTGTAAAAAGGAACTAAAATCTAAATTTAAACGAGACTTAACAAACGAAATAAACAAAGGAAACATAGGCAAAAACAAGAACAAGAAAACGAAATACGATACTTAGACGAAGTCAGATGCGAAGGGAGAGGAAATATTAGAAAGGGTATGTACCGAAAAAGGTGTTTAAATAGTTATTGTACTTTATATATTTACCTAAATAAATTACATACATGCGTACGCATTGACTCACACACACACACAAACACACACGCATACATACACATAAATACTATGATGGTTTAAGTTGCACGTTAATAGTACGATATAATTGTATTTATATATTATATATAAATGATGTATTACGCATTGAAAGCGAGCAATCTAAACATTAACTGAATCAAATAAAACGAACTAACAAAAACAAAACCTACATACATACAACATACATTACGTACATACATACTTAGGAAACAAAATAAATGCGGCTGATTGTCTAAACAGCTGGATAAATATTCGATTAAGGCAAGCAAAACCAAATTGCATCTTCAGTACTCATCATGCCACAAGTGTCGAGCCCTGAAAAGCGTTTATAAAATTGAATGCGAAATCAAAAAATAAAAATAAAACAGTATAAAACGCCAGAGTTGATAGACAAATGTGGACTAAGATAAAAAAAGTAAAACAAAAGAAGAGAGAGCATAAAGTAAATTTCATTATGTTTATACTAAGTATATATATATATATTTTTAATTATTTAGTGTTTTTTGTATTAAGTGAAATTTGTTAAACATTTATTAAATTATTATGTTTTAAGTTGCAAAATAAACGCGAAATGTAAGCAAATAATCCATTAATCACTTCTTCATAATTTGTTTTATAAATCATAGCCAGAACAAAGCAATAGAACAATTCGGTAAACAATCTGAGATATAAAATTGTTACTGTATTTTAATTTACATATTTACATATGTATATCTGTGAAGTGAATGCGATACAGCAAACACAAACCGAATAATTAATTAAAGAAGCAAAAAAACACATGAAAAAGAATAAATGAAACAAATTTTTTTTCTAACCAACAAAGTTTTTTGTTTGGCATTTGGCATCGTTTATTTTCTTGCTAGGTAAAAAACATATATTTATATATTACAAGCAACACCCAATTTTAATGTCAAAACGACAATTTACAACAATGTTCCATTAAATGGAAAAATTTACGCTTAAATCTAATAAATGCACGTGGTAAAGCTAAAAACTTATCAATGATCAATAGAAAGAACTCAAAAATAAATGCAACAACTCAATATTTTTGCATAGAAGCAACAATTTCATAGTATGTCCAGCTTAATCACATCATCTCTAGTTATTCTGCGTCTTCGTCAACAAATGTAATCACTGCCGCACCCTTGGCCACGTTGTCACCCACTGCGCCACCAATCGATTTAATTGTGGCATCCTTTGGTGCTCTCAAGACGTGCTCCATTTTCATAGCTGGCAAGTGTTAACAAAATTAAAGAGATTTTAAATAGAAACTGATGTGATGTTAAACATACCTATGAGCACAGCTAGACTGTCTCCCCTCTTTACTACATCGCCTGGTTTGACCAAAACTTTCTCCAGGACACCAGGCATGGGTGCCACCACTCGGGAACCGCCGCTACCAAGCGAATCAACCTGGGCACTTAGGAATTTGGGTTGCACCAGATCAAAGTCCAATTTGCCGTTCTACATATTAAATTGAATTGAATTCAAAGGAATATTGTTTTCAAAATAATATATATCACCTCCAGGAATAGCGTTACATTTGCGCCATCGATATTGGCATTGTAGGTGGAAATTTTGTTATCAATATTGGCACGTATTTTCAAACGTCCTTCATCCTGTACACGTTCAGCCTTGATGACTTGCCAAGCGCCGCCATCTACACGAATTTCAATGTCGCCATTGTCATACTTGACTTCCACGGCATAAGCTGAAATATCAATTACCATTAGTTGAGCAGACGACGTTCGGATATCTCCAACATGATTCGTATACCTTTGTCGTGAGCCTTTAAATTGTATCTGCGTATGAGAGCGTAATTTAGACGCGCGTTTGGTGTTGCCACAAACGGATCCTGGCGACTGTTGGCATTCCTGCTGGCAGCCTGCAGCTCATTAAAGATTAGCGACAGAGCGGCTTGGGCCAGTTGCTGCTGTTGCACCACAATTGGCGGGAACAGCGTATCAAAGTGCTGATCAATAAAGCCCGTGTGGACATTGGCTCGCTGGAATTCCGGATGCGAGGCCAGGTCAATGAGAAAGTTGATGTTTGTCTCCAGGCCAGAAATCTGAATTGTATAATAAATGTCAACTAAAAGAATATGATCATGCCAAGTACTTACATGATATTCGCCCAAGCGCGCAATCAGCGAGTTCAGCGCCTGCGTGCGATTTTCGCCCCAAACGACCAGTTTGGCAATCATGGGATCGTAGTGAACAGATACCTCATCTCCCTCGCGCACACCCGTCTCCACACGCACTTCGGCACTGGGCTTCGGCGTGCTCAAATAACGCAGGGGACCAGCGCCGGGCAAAAAGCCACCGCGCGGATTCTCTGCATAGATACGTGCCTCGAAGGCGTGGCCCCGACGCGTGATCTGGGACTGGGTCAGAGGTAGCGGCTCGCCAGCGGCAATGCGAATCTGCCACTCGACCAGGTCAGTGCCAGTTATCATCTCTGATATGGGATGCTCGACCTGCAGCCGGGTGTTCATCTCCATGAAGTGAAACGAGAGATCCTCTTTGTCCAGTATAAACTCAACAGTGCCGGCGCCCACATAACCCACAGCCTTGGCAGCGCGCACTGCAGCTTCGCCCAGCTCGCGACGCAGCTCTTCCGACAGACCAGGCTGACAGTAAATAAAACAATTTGCATCAACTTACATAAATTATAAACAGGAAGATTTCTCTCACCGCTGGCGCTTCTTCAATGATTTTTTGATGACGACGCTGCACGGAACAATCGCGCTCCCACAGATAGACAGCATCACCGTACTGATCCGCAAACACCTGCACCTCCACGTGGCGTGGTGAGCGCACGTAGCGCTCGAGCAGCACTGAACTGTCTCCAAAGGCCTTCTGGGACTCGGTGCGGGCCGAGTTCAAGGCAGTAAGAAAATCTTCCGGTTTCTCGGCAATTCTCATGCCCTTGCCGCCGCCGCCTCGCACAGCTTTTATCATCAAAGGAAATCTAATAACGGCGGCCTCTGCCTGCAGGCGCGCATCCGACTGATCATCGCCGTGGTAGCCGTTGATGATGGGCACTCCGGCCGCTGCCATAATGGCTTTGCTGGTGCTCTTGATGCCCATGTCACGTATGGCGGAACTGGGTGGGCCCATGAAAATAATACCTTCCTTTTGACACAGCTCGGCAAATTCCACCGACTCGGAGAGAAACCCATAGCCGGGATGAATCGCCTGGGCGCCGGACTGCTTGGCAATCTCGAGAATGCGGTCACCTCGCAAATAGGACGCCGCCTCGCCCACCCGATACGCCTCGTCCGCCAGCTCAGTGTGCAGGCTGTGCTCGTCCGGATCCGAATAGACGGCCACGGTGCGCACGCCTAGTTTACGGGCCGTTTTAATAACGCGGCATGCTATCTCGCCACGATTGGAGATTACAATTTTGTTGATTGGCTGAACCTTTGGCGTAGCTTTGGCATTTGTGGCCATGCACCTGGAGAAGACGAAGGGGTTTATGTAACAGGTGCCTCCAAAAGACTGACAGAGTACTTTCTTGCCTTCTCGCTTTAGGCGAATATTACCTGACACTTTTGGTAAAATGCTGCAAAAGTCTTGTGTACATTTTGGTGCGTACCAATGTCAATAATCAAAAAAATTAATATTGCTCCAGCTGGCTTATCACAAGCGTGTCGCAGCGCGAATGACACCTGTGCATCTAAGGATCGTACGACCAGCATGATACACGACGATAGTTGGTGCAATCGATTACAAAACGATAGTTGAAACAGCAGACGTTATGGTATCTTTAAGCAGCTTATCCATTTTAAAATGTAAACCAGTTTGCAGTTTTGATTACCAATAAAAACGGATTAAAACAAATACGTACTGTTGCAGCAAAATAAGTTAAAAGAAAGTAAATAGATGAACTAGAAGAACGAACTTAGTTCGGTTATTCGGATGTGTCATCGAACTAGTTCCTTGCATTTCACTGCAAACCCAACAGTGACCGGCAAAAATTTCACGAAAAAACACAATCAATCTGGAGTTGATATTCAAACAGCGCCAGGGATTGTAAAGTTTGAGATAAATTTGTAACATAGCATTAAACAAAAAATTTAAATTTTCATGAACACATGAGCCTTTAATAGGGCTTCGTTAAAACATGGAAAAGCGCGTCACTGTGCTGCTGCCCAATGGTCGTCGCCAGAATGTCGGCGTTCGGCCCAACATGACGTTGCTGGAGATACTGGAGACGGCGAGCGCAAAGCATGGCTACGATAGCGAGGAGCATTGCCTCAAATTCCACAACAAGGAAGTCAGTCTGACGCAGCAGTTCCGCTTCACTGGCCTGCCCAACAACTGTGTGCTGGAGATGGAGCCCACGGACAAGCGCCGGCCGGCCAGCAACGTTGTCGTCTGTATTCAACTGGACGACGGGTCACGTAAGCAGGGCGAGTTTGCGCCCAGCAGCAATGTGTGGCATGTAGTGCAGGATTTGTGCACTGCCCAATCGGCGTCCTACACGAGTCCGATCATCATTTACATGCGCAGCGAGGTGATTGGGGCAGAGAACATGCGTCAGACAACGCTCAAATCGTTGGGCATACTTGAGGGACGCGCCATGATGCGTTTGATCGACAAGAAGCCGGAGGAGCTCAAGACGCAGGCCAACGTCTACAAGCCGCCAGAGCCGAAAGCGAGAGCAGGCGACGACGACGATCAGCCCAGCACCTCCCGCTCGGCCATGGGCGCAACTGCCAGTGGCGGCGGCGGTGGCTTTGCTCTTACCAACGACACATTAAAATCACTGAAACTAGCAGCGCGTGACCAGAAATCCCCCTCGGCGCCAGCAGCAGCAGCCGGTGGAACCGGTGACGAAGCAAAGGCGCAGAGGAGCGATGAGCCCAAGCAGCCCACGTATGACTGGGGCAGTGGCTCGGGCTACTCAATGCACCCCTCCAAGAGAAGGGACCAATACGAGAAGGATGCCGATGAGAGTTCTGCAAAAACACCGCCAGTGGTAAACGTAATTGGGCCACGACATGCGGTACTCTTCTCGCTGGATGCGGCCAACAAGCATAATGACGATTTGCCGGATTCATTTTTCGATTTGACCGTAAACGACCTGAAAATGGTGCTGCGGGACCTGAAGCGCACAGCGTCGGGCAACGAGGATGCGCCGCTGCTGACGTCCAATTTGCGCGAGCTGGAGCGGCAGAAGAACATGCTGGTAAAGCTGAATCAGTACCAGGTCTGCGTGCTACGGATACAGTTTCCCGATCGTTATGTGCTGCAGGGTATTTTTAAGCCACACGAGTCTCTTGGCCTGGTGGAGGAGTTTGTGCGTGGCTTCCTTGCCGATCCCAGCGAGCAGTTTCAATTGTTCACCATACCGCCAAAGAAGGTGTTGCCAACAGACGAAACACTCCTGGAGCTGAATTGTGTGCCCAATGCGGTGTTGCACTTTAAATTCGTTCAGGACAGCCTAAATACCGCGAATAATCGTTTCCTGCAGGAGAAATTTATCGAGCAGCTGACCTCAGAGGAGGGGGCTCTCTATGCCGTGCAAAAATATCGCCTTACCAAGGCCAGCGCCAGCTCCAGTTAGTAAAGAATGTTATGGGCTTAAAAGAACACTTGTCATTATAATAAAAAATTCACTTTATTGTATAAGCGAACAACTCTTTGTTTTGTTGTTTTTTTTTTTTGTTTGTTAACCGCTTGAAACATTCGCCTTGCATGGTTTTATAAACATCTGATTCAGGTTATAAATCCATTTTGTCAACACTAAAGGAAAGTCTCTTTTCAATTCGGGGGAAACAATAATAATTATTCATAAATCTTACCATATTTAGAGCCAACAATTACTGGACACGCCGCGTGCAGAGATTTTTCGTGGATTTCGCCGTCGTTTTGTAAATTGTGCCACAGAATAGCTGTTCCCTTCTTGGGCGCAACAGTAAGATTGAGTTTGGGGAATATTGTGGCACCACCCATTTCTACGTCACTCAGCTGCAAAAGAACGGGTTGGGTTGCTCTAGTCGGGAACGCCCGACTAGGAGACTTCAGCTGAGAACCCAGCTGCGAACTGTCGTCACAAGCATTTAAAAGGTACTCCACACTAAAACATGCTCTGCTTGCGAATGCACTGCTTGCGCGTGCACTGCTTGTTTAGGTAATAACTTTTGTGTTTCTTTATGCAAATTTTGGCCCTATGGAATATGATTTAATTTGTGTGTTTCTAGCACTTATTTACTTTGAAAAGAACTTAACAAATTAGAGGTTATAGATTTTTATCGATATGAAAAAAAGTACGGTTAATTTAACTTTTGAAACAAATTTGATCTGCAAATTTGATAAACGAGCCTAATTTAAAAAAGTTTCTTCAAACGATATTACGATATTACTTATGAAAGAAATGGATTTCGCGGTTAATCCGCCTCAATTAATTTTTTCCTAATGATTATAGATGACCATCATTAAAACGGCGCGAAATATATAGACAATATAAACAAATATGCTCTTTTCACATGTGTACGAGTGTAAAAATCTATCCGTCGCTAAGTCACCAAGAAATCCCAAATTAACTTACGTAAAAGAGTGCGGTGGCTATCCGATTCCCAGTTGGTAACTAAAAAAGGAAGATAACATAAAATGAAGGTAATTTTACGACTTTTGAGAATGACATTGGGGATACCTCTACTTCAAAAGCATCGAGATGTGCTCCGTAGTGACCGCCGATGCCATAGTTAATCAAAGACAAAATGTCCGAGCCATTCATGATAAATCCAGACATATCCGTCAGGCGTGCGTGAAGCAAGTCCGTCACCTTGTCCTCAATGGAATCAAGGAAAACATCCTTTGCAGTGCGTATATAAGATACTTCATCTTCTACCACCAATGCCGGCTGCCAGCCTAAGCTCGTGTTTAACAACAACTCGATTTCGCTCTCGTAGATAACCTCGTGGTAGAGCACAATGAAAGGATCCGTGCTTAGCTCCTCCACCTTGAGTGGAGCAATGCGAAGGAAAGGCGTCGTCGAGTTGTTATAGCGACAGTGCAGATTGGTTGGTCGATGCAAACTGGCGGCACAGTGCATCATGTTAGTTCCCATTGAAATTAGACCTTCCACTATTGCGTCGTATTCCTTTCTTTCCACTTGGTTTATATGCCACAATCCTGCGGCAAACGCCTTGCGCTTAACAAGCAGGACTCCAAGCCACTTATGGATTTTATGTTTACTAAAATTATAGACGTCGTACTTGACTCTTTGACTCGAGTCGTATTTGGACAGTGAGGCATTTAACCACATTTCAGCTTTCAAATAATCCTCTTGGTAGTAATTGAACATTCCCATTTCGAAACAGTCCAATGAAGATAACGCGGATCTGAAAATGTATATCGACTGTGTTCTACCGTAAACTATTTGAATAGGATAAGGACACTCACTCTGGCTGGGAGTGTCCTGACAAATTGCCGTTCGCCAGCTCGTTCGGCTCAAGCTCATAATATGTACTTAGGAGCTCAATGCTGCGACTGGCTTCCTCAAGATCCACAGCTGTGGGTAACTTGGGGCGCATATCATGCGCAAAGGCTATTTGTTCTATTTGAGAAGATATACAACATATGTATCTATGTATAGTATGCAGACATTTTTCGAATACCTTGTCCATCCACCTGATCCATGAACACTGCCCACTTGCCCCAATCCTGTTGCTGGTGTCGGATGAGCGCGAAACTGTTCAGCAGATTGCTCAGATACGTTTCCATATCGTAGCTCATTTTGGTTGCTTCAGCTTGGAAATTGTTCAGGGCACTAGAAAATCATACAATCATTAGTAAGGTGTAGATATAAAAGATTAAAAATATCACACTTTTGAGTTAAGGCAAGTTTCCCTTTAAGCACTGTCACGTAGTTCGAAAGGTTTTTCTCGAGAATGTCCTCAATCTCCAAAAGTCTCTTCAGCACCTCTGTGGACGCTGAGTATGAGTTTTGCTGTATAAAATTCTCGATTGCATTTCCTTCGAATAAACTCAGTCCTACTAAGACAAGAAATGTTAAAATTTTTAGGATATTCATTTAAAGTTGCCGTAGTACGTGGGTTTCGGTTTTGCAGGCAAACGATAACTAAAAGTCTGAAATTTTGCGTTAATTATTTGAAATTCAAAGTGTCATGGAGTAAATAGCTGTGACAAATGAGGTCGAGTAGCACAACTGATGCTGTTTTTTTTTTTTTTTTTTTTTTAAATAGGAGATATTAAAAGTAAACAAATTGTAATTCCCGTAATATTTAAATTGTCTACAATTTAAAATTCACTTATCTCTTATCAGTTGATGTATTGTGTTTAAAAAGCGCACCTCAAAGCTTCTGCCAGTGTTGCAAAGTGGCGCAGGTCACATGCCCATATGAGAGAGGAAGAGAGAGAGAGAGAGAGACGCAGACACACATGCGCAAAGTCGTCGCTTTCGAAACCGAGCCAAAAGACCAAAGAGGCCAGCTCGGCTTGGTGGATTGGTTGGCCACAATTTCTGATTCATAATTTTGGGTTTTCAGTCGGTGGCCGTTCGTTGAAGTAACAAGTTTTGTGCATCGTGCATTCCCCGTATGTGTTGACACCCGATTCAAGCCGTATTCGTATTCGCATTCGGTTAAGGAGACTCGCACAACAATTACAAACACAAATACAATCGCTTTATACATATGTATAGTTTTAATAAAAACAACAACAACTAACAAGAATGCGTGCCAATGTGAAAAAGTGAAATAAATATTCGTTTATATTGGCCGTGGCGAGGCCAATGCAATTTTGTCAATAGTTCAAAAATTAATTATGTATTTAAATACGTGATGTGTTCATTTGTTAGCTTATTAGAGCAACGTCAATAATTGTGCTAATTTAAATGAAACCGAATAAAATTCAACACAAGAAAATAAAGCGAATTAAATAAAAACGTATCGCAAACAACTTTTACCTATGATTTTTATCTTTACAAGCTTTAAACGCAGAACCGCCGCACGTTGTATTTTTTTTAGATTCGTTGTTGTTATTGTTGTCTTTTTGTTTTGTGGCAGTAGGCGTCTGAACGTGCTGACATTTTTGGGGGGCGTGTCGGCGGCAGTAACAATAAAAACAACCTGCTACAAAAATTATGGCGCGAGAGCCCAGAAACCAACCAAGCGACCGACCAACTGATTGGAAAGTGTTCGGCCCGTTTAAAAAATGACAAAAAAAACGCTTCAACGATTTTCAAATCAATTTAAAACAAACTGGCAATAATATTAAATATAATTACATACATCTTTGCATATTTTCATATATTTATCGATATTAAAAATGTAAAATATATGTATATTGATGGAAGTGCCAGCATTTTCAGCCCACGCGGCGTAGGCATCTGAGTCTCAGTCTTCACTTTTACTTTAAACGGAAAGAGAGAGTGTTTGTCCAGCTCATTTGCGTTTCTGTTTACCGGTTTTTCAATTTACGCGCATTTCTTGGCACAGCAATTGTTTATCTGATATCTATTTGGTTTTCACGCGAGGCAGCTAAAAAAAGTATACGACTTATATATATAGAGATGTAATAGCTTCATTAAATTTAATTAAAGCAACTACTTCCGAGTCGGAGCTCATCTCCAGCGGCACGAGTCGTGCATTAAGTTTTACTATAATACGTGTGCCGACACTATATAAACATTTAATTTTCATTTCCACCGGCAGCTAAAAAAACTATAATCGCTTATGCTTTAAGTTTTTAAGTGTGAGTGCGTAAATGTTTTCGTTCAACTAGGAAATTGGCAACCGAAATTATACGAAGCTAACAAAACTAATAAATAAACGACGTTTCCCTTCCAAAGCACAAACATAAACAAAATAAAGCACTGTAATTAGTTGAAAAATGAATTTTTTCGTTATTGGATTTCTGATTATGCAGGCGGCAAGTGAGTTGTGTTTGTTTACGTTATCATTTAAAAATAGTTTAAACTTATCGGTATTGGTATATTTATTATTATTATTATTATTGTTTATATTAACATAAAAAAACACATATTCACATACGCAATAAATTTGGATTTCTTTATGTATTACGTATTTTAGCAATATTAAGTTAAACAAATCCAAAAAGCAAAAATTTTCTTTTAGCAAATCAAGTTTGTGTCTTAAGTCTTTCGTTTCCACGGCCTTCTCACGCATGAAAAAAAAGTTACGCAGACGCTACAGCGCATTTCGGTTGTTAACCCAAAAATTCTTTTGCATCACATTAAAGTGTAATGTGTTCATCGCACTGATGACCAGTTGACGGCATCAAAAGCAGATCTTACTATTAGTTTAGCAGTAGAACAGGTTATGTCCAGTCCAAATATGCATATATGCATGCATTCGAGATGATGCAATTGAGATGAGCAGCAAATTAAATTCAAGTCAACTGCAAATGCAGGTGGGCAGTTCTTACAAAAGCGCGCCAAAAAAAAAAAGAAAAAACTCCAATAACTGTTCATGACAACCGCGAAACGAAGCACAAGAAAAACAACAATTGGTTTCTTTTACGAGCACATTCAAATATTTATGCTTAACTCGCTTTGATACTGTTGTTGCACTTTTTCAGTAGTTTTTAGCTTTGTTATACCCTGTAGCAATTTAAAAGGGTGGCATAAGTTTAACACAGTTGAGTTGATCTGACTAAAGAACTAAATATTGTTATAAAGAATTCGTTGAAATTTTTACTAAATTTTCTTTTAAATCAAAAAAAATACAATTTTGTTTAAAGCTTGATGACACTTCATTACAGGGTAACAGCTATTCAAGCACTGTCGTATTTTATTTCATTTTTTTTGGCATCGCCTCTCTGTTTGCAGCTTGGTTTGCTTGCGTTTAACCGGATTATTTGGCTAGCTTCTGTGTGTTTTGGGTATGGGTAATACTTCAGCGCTGTGGTTTCTCAATGCAAACGAGCTTGAGCATTTAAAGCCTTGCTAATGCAACTTCAAATAAACAAAAACAATAACAAAAACTTGAACTTTTTCGGATTAGCAATGACTGGCAAGAAATTCGAAAATGTACTAAAGACTTTTTGTTCTTTGTGCTGATTAATGAACCTGAAACCAATAGATTATGGATACGGGGTCTGGCGCTTGTGCCTCATTAAGAGCTGCACACGTCTAGTTCTAGAGTCAGCTTGGAGTGCTTTTAAGGAGTGCTTCCACTTGTGGAAGGGTAGCCGCAGCTCGGTCATTATTTTCATCCATGGCCGCAATTTAGCAGGTGCTATCGTTTGGCTATATAAATCAATTCGTATGCAAATTAAAAGACAAATTAATTTTATTTAACCTTCGCACTGCAATTTGCCATAAACTTGTAGTGCTACATATCAAATGGGCAAAGGCACAATTTGATTTTAGTCAAGTGCCATCAAAAACTTGGAGATTGCCTCGACATTGACAGCGAGCATTATGGACATTCTGTCCAGCACACGCCCAGTCAACAGAAAATCGGTCAAGTTCAGCCTCAAGATGGACAAGTAGAGCATCAGTCAGCCCAAAACCATTTGGTGTTAATTGCCACTCAGCTTGGCTCTGCGGCCCTGTTTGAACCGGAAAAAGAAGCGACGCTAAATCTGCATAAGCCACACGCTTCATTTACATTTCATATATATGTTTATGTTTTTTGTTGGCTTGGAATGCGAAGACTGCATCTTGAGTCGGCTTTCGCAGTTCATCCGCTGAATCATTTGGCTAGAAACCCAACCGTGCACGCCCATGTTTCACAACGATCTCAGCCGTATAGCGGTTACATGTGTGTGGCCTAATGCTCAGATCTGCGTTGCTGATGGCTTCATAAGACCGGGCGGGCAATCGCGCATAGTGATTCATCAGTTCCAAGCCAATCAGTTTGAGTTTGTGATGCGTTCGACTTCAAAATTTTGTTGCCCTTTTGCTTTTTACTGCTGGACATCTTCGTCTTTTGTTTTGTGGTCAATGACGCAGCGCTTTAGCATTTTCTCTCTCTACATCTCTCTCTCTCTCTTTGCCTTTCCATGTATCTTTCGTAGCTTCTCTCGCTCGCGCTTATATAACACAAATTTTGGCAGAGCGCTTTATGCAACTTCTTAGTTAAAAAACAAAAAAACAAAATAAAAACACTACAAAGCCAGTTAAAGGGCTTGCCGCACTTGTTATTGTTGTTATTGAAGTTGTTTCTGTCGCCTGAGGTGGCACTTAAGGCAGACCCAAATGAGCGTTAAGTATCCAATAGTGCGCATACGCCCCGTGTGACAGGCAATTT
The DNA here is from genome assembly GCA_004143825.1 of Drosophila micromelanica. NCBI lineage: Eukaryota > Metazoa > Arthropoda > Insecta > Diptera > Drosophilidae > Drosophila > Drosophila micromelanica. The sequence continues at coordinate 11,167 of SCDY01000029.1, read as the reverse complement.
TTAAATGAATTTCAAATAGCAATTAGCGGCTAAGTTTTGGCTTAATTGCATTGCCTGGATGCCAGATCCAGTCAACAACAAGAACAACAACAGCTTCAAGCTGGAAAAAAAGAAACTGGAAAATCGCAATGTCATATTGATGGATGTCAGAAGCGAAAATAAATTATGAAAAAAAAAATTCTGTCCTCTGTGACTAAGTAAGCAATTTGCAAAGTGAAAGGCGCGGCTGTAACCACTGCACAGGCACCGTGGCAATCAAGAGAACCGTCCTTCATTACAATTGGTAAATGCACTTGATTTTCTTTTTTTTTTTACTTTTGATTACTTCATTATTTGATTTCACTTGCAAATTCCTGGCACATTTCAGCTCGTTTCGCTTTTTGTATGTGGCTTAATGACAGACGCGTAATACCCTTTCCGCCCAGCGCACTTTGTTCACAATTAACAATAAATTAAAGCATAATTATCGCATCTTCGCATCGCTTGCCAAGAGCCAACAATACATTTGGTCCACATACTTAACGAGCATGTGGTGACTATTGTCTGGCTCTGCCATAGTTTACTATGTTAGTATGCCTCTTGTAGGCTGGCGGCGACTTTGGCCCGCTCACGCAACCCGCTCGCTCACGTAAGACCTTCAAAGGTCACGCATGCCGACTCTGACTCCGACTCTGATTCCGATTGCGACTCCGAGTCTGTCTCCAACGCCGAGTTCGGAGTCTTCAAGCAGACTCATTTGTTCGCCCATTGCTGCATCGCTTCTGGGCGTATTTCTTACCTTTTGTTATGGTCTCTGGGCAGTTTTATTACCCTAATCCGGGGGGTTCAGCATTTGTGTTTATCTTTGTAACATGCCAAAAAAATTGAGTCAAAATACCAAATAGCTCAAAAATATTTAAAAAAAAAACTATATCAAGGAACATTTTACACATTATAAGGATTAGTATTTTTTGACATCTGAATATCTTTTATATTTTTAAATTTTATTGATGTCAATTATAAAACAAAAAACATAATATTTTTCTATTCAAAATAATAGGTTTTTGGAAAGCAAAACTTTTAACATTACTGATTTTTAATAGTCAGTTTTTTTTTACAATATGTAAAATTACTTTAGATATTTTTTAAGTTCCTTAAATCTACCTTGCATTATCATACGAAAAAATTTCAAAGTTGTAATTAGAGAAAACGTATTTACGCGTCGGTGTGCCAAAAACAAATATTTACATTTGCCTTCTTAATGTTGCTATCTATTGGCCAGACATGCACACACACACACACACACACACAACACATGCAACAAATAGCTCTCGAATTGCAATTTAATTCGACATTTTTGAAAGATCTTGAAGTGGCCAAACATTTTGATGGGTGTTTTGTTTTCGGGCCATATCACTCACTGTCAAGACCATCGTTCAATTAACATAATTAACTGACAAAACGAATTAGCATGCAAATTGACCGCCGACAATTTACACAGATGTCACGATATTGTTGTTGTTGGTTGTTGGCTGTTAGTTGTTACTGTTGTTACTGTGAGTATTGTTTTTAGGGCTGGTTTCTAATTTAGCGCTCAAATACTTGGCTCAACTCACGCATCGGTCTAACACCTGAACCGTGGATGGGGACAAGGTCAACTTAGCGGCATTATCTTCTACCCTTGTACAATACATTTTGAGATCCCAGAGATAAAGTTAAATGTTTTCCTACATGCCATGAAAATGATCAGCAATTCATTTGGTTAACAGTTTTATGGAGTCTTTCTCGTGGGAAACTGTAACCTTATAAGCTGGTAAGGTCAAGATTAGATGTTTGGGTGTAACAAATCATATTTGAAAGGGAAAGGTATTCTCAAAGATTTTTGGAAGCCTCAAAATCGTTTTATTCAATTCAAAGGTGTTCCCTTTTATATTCGCTTTGGCCACATTAATATTTTAGTGTTTCAGCCTATGGAATGTATTTTTTTTAAATGCGACATCAAATTTTAACAATACTCTCCGGCTGACAATGAACAATATATTGAATATAAAAGCCGACAAACAATGCAAACTGAATCTGGGCGAAAAAAATGACAAAAAAAAACGCGTATAGATGACATAAAAAAACCGCTAAAAGGGAAACGAGCAGAAGGCATTTAGAGGTTAAGGCTTTGGCAGGCAAAACATAAAGAAACACTTACCAGAGTTTAAGCGCATATAAATGGTGAGCCCAAATGCTCAGGCTCATAATCAAGCGATGGGCCATAATTTATACAAGATATTTGCATTTATCATCAAATTGAATTAAAGCCATGAAACAAAAACAAGGCATGTCCGAAAGCGGCAGCAATTAATATCAATGCTTGTTGTTATTGTTTTTTTGCTCACTGCTGACCTACTTTCGCGCCGAGGTGCTAACTGGATATAGCCCTCCTAACTGGAGAAGGCTGCTGGGAAAAGTACACATACAGCATCTGGCTGAAACGGAAAGTAACTTGGCCGCTGGCTTGTGGCTCGTGCGACGGTCAATGGCATGCTAACCGGCGTTGCCCGACTGCCGACTGCATATTGATGCCTCATTATTTGTTCAGTTTCAGTTTCAATTTCTATTTGCTCGGCGTGGCGACTAACAGCGACAAGGCATAAGCCCGAGCCACTAACATTTCATACAGACGCGCATGAGATGATGACGGGTGAAAGCGGCTTCTGACTAACTGTGTTGACTGTTCGCTGTTGCTGTTGTTTTAGTTGTTGTCTATGGCACAGCGCCGGTCTATTTGCCGGCTATTGCTCTTCCCGGGGTAAACAATTTTAAGCACTGAATTTTGTTGTTTTTTAAGTTTTCTTTTAGTTTTTTGCTTGAAATCGCAATACCAATATTTATTTAGTTGGTCATGGCTAATTGTTCTGCTGCCATTTTCGCCTAAAGCCAATCTAATTTAATGTCTCTATCGACAAGCTCGTCTGCGTTAGTGGTCCTCTGCCCATTCAAGGGTGTCATTAAAATTGTTGCTCGCTCGCAGCGCGTCCCACGTGACGCATACTTAATGCAAATTGGGGTAAAAGTGCAATTATGGTGGCTTAAATAAATAATTGTTAGTAAATTATTGCACTTGAGTTTGCTGGAATGAAAGTTGGTTTTTTTTGGCTTTTATGATAAATGTAGTTTTTTAAGTTACCAATTAGGAGTTGTAGAGATTTACCGAACTTAAAAAATAGTATACAATTAAAAATTATAAATTATAAGTATACGATTAAATTAAGCAAATTTTAATCCAATTGTAAATCAGATTTAAGGCCAGTTAATCGTAAAAAATAATAACAATAATAAAAAACTTAAATAATTGATTTTTTTACTCAAAATTTTGTGTAGAAAAAAAATAAATGATTCAATTATGAACAAGCAGGTTTTCTAGCCAAAGCAAGTCAGTGAGCTATGGGCAAGTGCTGCCGATTTGTGGGCAACATTTAAATAAAGAGTTAGTTAGTTAGAGTATGTAATTATATTTGTAGCCCGCAAAATAGCTACTTAAGTTAAAGGCTATATTCATTAATTTTACACTTGTCTTATATACGTGGATTATATATGGCACAGATAAATTTTAGCATGTTAACATCTAAATATCCAACAAATATTTTACTATCGCGTGTTCAAGTATTCATTCATGACCAAAGAACAAATTTTTGAAGCAGATTTATTCATTGAATCACCTCAAGCACTCGCTGGTAGAGCACTTTTAAATTTTTTATATGCAACGTTCACTTTTAACAATCTTTTGTCCCTGGATTTTATATATGATCGTAAATATTTAAAATCAACCTAATTGCTTCTGAGTATTTGAACCGGAGTCTCTTTGAGGCAACTTTGTACATTGTCTATGCTTTAGAAATCACTTTATTAACCGCTCATAGTTTTAACTATGGTATTTGAAGATGTTAATGCTGCCTTGTCATGTTGACTCTACATTTGGTGGTTTACGAACCATTAATGGCACCTAGCCAAGTTCGTAGCCCCAACTGAACCGCAAATTCTCGTTAATCTGAACGAAAAATTGGGCCTCGGTGATGCCAAAGTCCGCATTGTCGTTAAAACACGCTCCATTTTCCTTGAACCAAAGCTCGAAACTGGCTGGCTATTAACACAAGACCAACAGCCAATTAATTGGCCAGTGGCTACAGGCCAGATTCATTAAATGTATGTGAGTACTCGTATCGATGCTCAAGCAACAGTTCAAACTTCAAGTGCGCACATCTAATTAATATGTATAGACTACATATGGTATCTCTACCTTACTATATGCTTATGTTTCTCGCATGTTGGGGTATGTTATCATCGGTGTTTTGTAAGAATCCACTCAAACCACGCAGATTTTATGTCCCACTTGACATGCTAACAATTTAATTTGAACTCAAGACGTTGCAATTTCGTTCACCTGACGTCTGTAGTTTATCTGAGTTGTTGTCATACTATTTGTTGCTTTTAAAGATTAGCTAACAGTCACTTAAGCTTAACATACTTACACACACACACACATACACCCCACTTTTGAGTGCCTGTTTAAAGCACATAAATATTCAAGTTTTAGTTTTTTGACCCAACCTGCCCAAAACATAAGTTGAAATTAGTTTTGGGCTGGTCAATAAGGAAGTTGTGTTCAAACATATATTTACGGCTTTACTCTTTACTTTAAAAATTTAGTTCTTTTGGGTTATGTCTCGTAATTGCCTTGGTCACGGCATCATTAGCTTAGCAGCGTGCCAGAGGTGCTGCCCTCTGGCATCTGATCTTTATGTCGAGTTTATATATTTTTACTTGTTCACGGAGTGAAATGACTATATGGAGTTTATGCAATGTTTGTCCCTCTGTCTATTTAAGCTAGACCCTCGAAAGATTCAGTTTAATACTAAGATTCAGATTGAGATGCATGGTACCCACATTTCCACATCCCTTAAAAAAACCCATTACCAGAAACCGATTTTCATGTTCCATGCTATTTTGATCATGGTTTCACCTATTAATTGATTCTACATCTGATTTTTTTTCCATGATTGGAAAATATTTTTTTAACCCTTTTTTTGGAAAAATATTTTTGACTCCCCATACAATTTTCGAAAAAAAATTTTTTTTTTAAATTTTAAAATATATATAAAAACAATATAAGAAGTGATTCTGGGGAGGAAGCATTTTCTTCTCTAAAATTTAAACTGAAAAAGTAAATTAGAGATTTTGAAAACGAGATAATAACGCAAGACATAACAATAACACAACTTTTCATATATAAAGCACACCCATCATTAAAAACATTAATAGTCTGCAGTCGGACTTACTTCAATTCATGAGAATCGCATAGAGGTCTTATACGGCCGATAAAGGAACTATGGGACAAGAGTATTTCTCTGCTATAATTCTTGTCGGATAATTTAAGTTGAATTACGTCAAACTAATAATTTAATTTTAAGTTGCCCAGATGCAAAAATTGTTGTTTTCATTATAATTTGTATGTGTAAAATTGTTGTCTTTATCACACTGCAAACGAGTATTGCGCTGTCGGTTACACCCCATTATTTTACTCTCCAATTGCAGAATATGAAGAATACATTTAAATGGTTTCCGCTTCAATGCACACAATCTTGCAATCTTTAAAAAACATAAAGATGGCTGTGTTGGTTGCTTTTGATATCATCAATCAAAGTTTCAGCCAACGCGAATTTGAATTTGATGCGGGGCATCTTTATCAGACTTAAATGTAGATTACGATATGTTTATATAATTATATATATGTATAAAATGTGTTGTATATTTATTGAAACCTATGCGAAAACTGTGCCACGGGCAGTCACGGCTATGCCGAGATCTTTTTAAATAGATTATCATGGTGCCCAGCCCAAAAAAACAAACCCAATTTCAAAACCACTCAGAAGCACGTTTGCGATTTCAGTTATAAATATATCTTCCACACACAAACTAATGCCACGCTTTATATACTAATCAAAAACCTTTGTATTATATTTAACAACTATCCTATTCTGTGTATGCTTTTTCTATTTATTTATAGGATTGGCTTGCGGGACGTGCGTTTTTATGTCCGATTTTGGTTTCACACTCGATTGTAACTTCAAAAAGTCTGGACTGTTTCGTGTACGAAATTTGGGTGGCGTCAAGGCGCATTTCGGTTTAGGTAAATCCACTCGAAAACCACTTTCTAACCAAAATTCTTCTTCCAACCTATCTAACTACCTGTTTTCTATAGTAAGTTGTAAATAAAAGTTGAAGTGTATATAGTCATAAATCAACTTGAGCTAATCGAGCAAAATAATATAAATAAAAATAAAAACAAAAAAATCGCAGCATTTAAGACATCAATGAATTAATGCCAATGCCAATGCCAATGCCAAGTCAACATCGAGTTATAGATAAAAAGAGAGAGAGAGCCGCAGTTCAATATCTGTAGCATTAGCATTGACCAGTGGCCAACCCTAATACACTTTTTATCTGTACATACAATGCACACAAAGCCGAGTTAGAGATTAACACAAAAGAAGTCTAAAACAAAGGCGATTGATTATTGGCTTGTTCGGTTGGATTTTGTTGGAGCTACGCGACATATCGTGCTTGACAACTGTCCTAACAACGTCTGCTTGCAGGTCTCAGTGTGGGCGATGAGCTGGGCTTCAAGGAATCGCTGAGCAACGTGGAGAGCGATCGCCGGCGCGCCATCAGCTACAGGAACGGCGCGCCCGAGCTGGTGGGCGTGCTTCCCTCCTCGCGCCAGCAGGAGGTGAGTGTGAATTCAGGACATTCTGGTACTGCCCTGATCTAACAAAACGGTTTTGCAGGTCGTCGCACCGGCGCAGCATTCACTGCCGGATAAGCGCATCAGTTCACGCTCCACTGGACCCGGGCCCTATAATCTGCAGCTGCTGCAGCAGGCGGTGGCCAAGAGTCAGGCTCAGCAGCAGGCGCAGCTTATGACGGAGGCGCGACCGCTGCCCTTGGGCGTGCCCGCCTTCCGGCCCATACCACAAAAGGCGGCGGCCAACGAGCCAGTGCCAACGTCATCGCTGAGCGCCCAGCGTCGCATAGCCGTGGACACGACGCAGCCACGTGTCAGTGTCAACAACAAACTGGTGGAGACCCATGTGAAGCCGGTGAGCAAAGAGTTGGGAGTCCATTGAGCTAATCAGTCAACCACATTTATTTGCGCAATCTTCCAGCACTCGAATCGCACGTTCCATGCGGACAATCCAATGGTTGCCCAGCCGGTGATCTCTAAGCCGGTGGCTGTGCCCGTTTTTCAGGCCATGCCCGAGTCCATTTCACGGATTGCCAATGTGGGCAAGTCGGAGGTGGCGCGTCCGGAGCAGCGCACGCTGACCAAGCATCCCAACTATCTGCAGTTCGAGGAGCCCAAGTTCGATCTTAAGGACGTAACCGTGGAGGAGCTCGCCGCGGCGGCAAATGTCACTGTGGACACCATTAAGCATGCCATCTATGTGCGGGAGCAGCAACTGAAGGCGGAGCATCGCGCCATGCTGGCGTCCAAGCTGCGTGAGGAATTCATACGCACATCCACAGTGAAAACCACCACGACAACAACAACAACTACAGCGAAGCCCATCCAACTGGCTGAGCACAAAGTATCCAAGGTGAGCTTAATTGGGTTAGTTAATGATAATGAAATGTGTTGACTAATCTTTTTGCTGGCAGGTCATGAATGCGCCCAAGGAATACTATCCGGTGGGCTATGACAAGAACTTCGATGACAACTTCAAGTCAAAGGTGGATTTGCCGCCCACGAGTTTCTCCTGCGCCAAGCAAAAGCATTTTCCGGGCCTCTACGCTGATACGGACCTGGGCTGCATGGCAAGTTTTTGGTTTACCAACCAAACTAATCCTTGCCAGATTTTCTTAATTATTTTACTTTTTTTGTTCATCAGGTGTTCCATGTGTGCGCTCTCACGGACGACGGCATGGTGCGCAAGTCCTTCCTGTGCCCGGAGAACACGCTCTTCGATCAGACCATACTCAAGTGCAACTGGTGGTTCTATGTCGACTGCAGCTCCAGCACCAGTGTCTACGATTCGAATATACCCATCTCGAAGAGCTACCAGCTGATGAAGTCCCTCACCTACTTCTCCAAGTACAACAGCCAGAAGAGCGACCAGGATGGCGACAAGGATGCGAATGCCGTTGACATTGACACACTGCGGGAGTCGATGGAGGGCGTCTCGCGCCGCTTGGAGCAGGCGAAGAACGCGCAAACGCAGCTCGAGGAGCTGGCAGAAGCGCAGTCCCAGCCAAAGGCCGAGCACGAGCACGTTGTGCCCGAGGGGGAGGGCCAACAGCAGTTGGCCAACTAACACACGCCAACACCATAATTAGTTGCTATCTGAGATCTAGGTTAAGTTAAGTTCATGATCGAGCGTCTCTGGTCGATTTGCCGTACATAGTCAATGTCTTGCGAAAGCCAACGGTTGTCTGTCGTCTCTGGCCAATCATTAATCATCATTTCCTATGGCAGCGCCTGGGCATGTGCGCGTTCCTAGCTGTAGTCCCTACTCCCCATAGCTATCGTTAAGTGGATTATCTCTAGTTAAACTATCTTATCTAGTGCAATTCTAAGTGCGGTTATTATTACATCATATTACTATTTATTTATTGTATTTTTTCGACAAAATTAAACTTTGTTATCCCCATAAACATTCTACGGCTTTAAACACACATTTGTTTAGCTTGGATTTGTGACTTGGAAAAATCAAGTGTTTTCTTTGCAGTTGCAAAACATTTCAGAGTACTCTAGTCGACAATGTCACAGAAATTCTCATGCCAAAAGAATCTCAAATATTAAATCAGTAAAACTTTCTTTAAGCAAGTCTGTTTTTTATTGGAAATTACTTTTCATGGATGGATGCATGTAATTCTGGAAACACAATTTTTGTATAATTTCAAAAATTTCTTTTTTCAGAATTGCGTAAAAATTTTGTTCATTATTTAGCTTCAATATATATTTAGCATTTGTGAGTAGAATCCATTTTAATTTGGTCAAACTTAAGCCAATTATACTTTTTTTTTACTGAGCAGGGTGCAGCCGATGCAAATAAATTTAAAATTAAATTTGATTTTAGTAAAAATCAACAAAACAAAGTTTAAATACAACTCTTAGTCGAATATTTGAATGGGAATTAACATGAGAATGAAAATTGTATTTGTATAATTTACCTCTTCAACACTTCTTAGCCAACGTCTATTAGAATGCAATTGGACATGTAGTTTTAATACAGAACGAACTTACTTTAACTTGTTTGGTTTCACTCCAGATGACATGATAATATCTATGACATAATCTAGAAAAAGGCCTGCAGTTGCTTTTATTTTCAACCGGCAGACAAAGACAATAAATAATTGAGTTCAACTTAAAGAGTTTATACGCTGCCCAACCCGCTGACCGTGGCCAAGACACAACCGTTAGTCGGCCTGTTTTTGGGGGGCCTGTCCTATGGCCGCCCCTGGTTGCGTGTGGGCGGCGCCGACTCCTCCTCCACATTGCGATCGCTTTTGTCGTGTATGTGAACCGCTTCGCTGAGTCCGACGTTGGCGTGCAGCGCCGCATCGTTGGCATTGAGGTGAGCCTCCTGGGCGGAGAGCGTTGCCTTCTCGGCCGCTTCGCGCGTTTCCTCGTAGTCCAAGCGCGCCGCATACGCTTGCGATTCGGTCTGCTCCAGTTTGGCCTTCGCCTGGGCGACCATGTCAATTTGCGATGACAGCTCTGCGGCTGCCTCAGCGGCCGCCTTCTGGGCCAGCTCCGAGGCGGACTGGGCGTTGTTGAGCGCGGCTGTTAGGACGCTGACATGGTTGATGGCCTGCTGGGCGGCATACTGGGCCGCCTTGGCCGAGCGTTTGGCCTGCTGCAGCTGGGTCAGCTCGTTCTCCACAGCCTTGTGCGCCTCCACAGTCTGCTCCTCCAGGCGGCGCAGCAGCACCTCCCTGCCCTTGAGCACGGCAACGGCTGTGCCCGCCGCCTGTGCGGCGGCTTGGGCCAACGTGCTCTTGGCCACATAGGAGGCCTGCTTGCCGGCCGCATTCTGGCTGGCCACGGCCGAAATGGCCTGATCCGCTGAGCCCTTGGCAATGCTGCGCAAGCCGTTGTCCGCCAGGTAACCTCCACTGGTGCCGGTGCCGCCTCCGCTGCTGATGTGACTGTCGTGCACAACGTAATCGGAGCTCTCGTACTGGGAGCTCAGCTGGGGATTTTGTGGCGCCGCAAACTCGTCGTGATTAATTGCCTCGAAGCTGTACGGCGGCAGCTCGTGTTCGATGGCCACAGACTGCGCCGATGCGGCGGCCTTTTGCGGCATGGGAGGCGGTGGGGGTGGCACATTTAAATGATAATGGGCATCCTTGCGTTTCAGCTTGCGTCCAAAGGCTGGCACCTCACCTACGTAGCCGGAAGAGATTCAGAAAGCAGCTGCTTTGTTTACATATGCACCTCGTGAGCCTGCCCCAAAACTTACCGAACAGCAGCAGCAACAACAGCAAATGCAACATCAGTGACATCTCGTGATTTGCAGTTTATGCAATGCGGCTGCTGTGAATACAAAACAAACGGTTTTTTTTATATAATCGGATGGCAGACAGGAAGCAGTGGATGTTGCAGGTGCGCACTGTTCCTGGGGCAAGCGAATTGATGGCCGATCGAAAGATTGCGCGGGAGCTGCAAGAGTGCCGCAATGCTGGTTCACAGTTTTCTTTCATTTACTACAACCGGTTCAGGTAACGGCAATTGCCAATTTATTGTTGGCTTTAACCTTTCAAAAATATGGCAATTCAATTGCCTTGTAACTGACGTCCTTTGGTTAACGACAAAAAAACGGGTTTTCGAAATGGCAAAATACCTATAAAATATAATAATAATAAGTCAAATACTGTTGAAACAAAAAACTGAATGTAAATAAAGATGGTACAATAAATGCTGAAGTTATTTGGACTTGCATATCTAGTAACTAAATATAAACAAGTGAGAAGGCTCTAGTCGGGGCCGCCCGACTAGGAGATACCCTGAACCCTGCGATCTGGTTCCATAAACATTTCGGCTCGTTTACACATACATACACAAATTCACACATACACACACACACATATACAAATGCACGTAGCACTCACTTTCCTCGGTGCGCGTGCCCTCAGTACA